>CM038225.1:6439309-6672715 GCA_021442155.1 Cymbidium sinense | reverse complement strand
AAGGCAACTCTCTCAAATTTTCTCTAACACTAGAGCTACTCAAACTTTTTCCTGAAAATAAACATTTCTCTTTTATCTCAAAGAGTAAAGCTACTCATCCACCTAAGCATCCTCATCTCTGCAACACTTAACTTAATCTCATGCTTCTCTTTTATTAGCCCACATTCTACACCATAAATAATTGCAGGTCTTACCACCATTTTATAAAATTTTCCCTTAAATTAAAGTGGTACTTTTCTATCACACAATAAGCCAGATGCATTCCTAGAACATTCACATTTTGCATTTTAATGAATTGTTCACCAAATGTCGCAACACTACCACTATAACTTCTAGAACTAAAATTACACTCCAAAAATAAACTAAACTTAATAAAAATAAAAAATAAACCTAAATAAAAAATAAACTAAATAAAACTAAATAAACCTAAACCTTTTTACTTAAAAGAAATTAAAGAAAACCCTAACCACCCTAAACCCTAAACCACCTAACCCTAAACCCAAACCTGACCCTACCCTAAACCCTAAACCCACTTAAAACCTAAACCCTAAACCCTAAACCCACTCCACTCCCTACCAGGCCCTAAATCCTGACCTGCCTCACAACCTAAACCCTTCCCAGCCTAAATCCCAAACCCACTACCACTGGACCATAAAATTAAAAAATATAAACATAAACTAAATAAAACCTAAAATAAAATAAATTGAAAACCTGACCTAAATAAAATAAAATAAAATAAAAATAAAATAAAATAAATAAAACTATAACCTAAAGCTAAACTTAAATGTAAAATAAAATAAAATAAAAATAAAACTAAACTAAAATAAAATACAAAACCTAAACTAAAAAATAAAATAAAATAAACCTAAAATAAAACCTAAATAAAATAGAAGCTAAACATAAAATAAAAATAAAATAAACCTAATGTAAAATAAAATAAAACCTAAATAAAAACCTAAACCCAAAAAATAAACCTAAAAAAAAATAAAAAGTAATACCTAAACCCTAAACTAAAAAAAACCTAAACCTAAAATAAACATAATAAAATAAACCTAAACCTAAACTAAATTAAACTAAGCTAAAATAAATCAAACCTAAACCTAAAGGTTAAAATAACTAAGCTAAACCCTAAACTAAATAAAATAAAATAAAGAAAAATAAACCCTTAATCTAAAAAATAAAACCTAAAAATAAACCTAAAATAAAAACCTAAAACCTAAACCAAAAATAAAAACCTAAACTTAAACCTAAAAATAAAAATAAAACCTAAACATAAAAAATAAAATAAAAGTAAAACTAAATTAAAAAATAAACATAAACCTAAACCAACCTATAAAAAAACTAAAATAAAAAATCAAAATATATAAACCTAAAAGAAATAATCTAAACTAAATAAAAATAAAAATAAACCTAAATAAAAATAGACTAAAATGAATAAAAAATAAACTAAATAAACCTAAACCTATGGGTTACTTAATTTTTTTTTAAAAAAAGCCTAACCCTAAACTTTAAATCATAAACCCTAAACCATAAAACTAACCAGTGAAGCTAAACCCTAAACCATCCCTAAACCTACAAATAAGCCCTAAAATATACTCCAAACCCTAAAACCTAAAACCTAAACCTAAAGTAAATAAAATCTAAAAAATAAAAAAATAAAAAAATCTAAACCTAAATAAAATAAAAATATAATAAAATAGAAATCTAAATTAAATCTAAATAAAAAAATTAATTAGTAATAAAAAAAATAAAATATAGTAAAACTAAAGTAAAATAAAAAATAAAATAAACCTAAAATAAAATAAAATAAGAACTAAATAAAAACCTAAACCAAAAAAATTAAACCTAAAAATAAATCAAATATAAAACACAAAGCCTAGACTAAAAATTAAAACTTAACCTAAAATAAAAATAAAATAAACAAAATAAAATAAACCTAAACCTAAACTAAAATAAATAAAACCTAAACATAAACCTAAAATAAACTAAACCTAAACCCTAAACTAAATAAAATAAAATAAACTAAAAATAAACCTAAATGTAAACTAATAAATAAAACCTAAAAAATAAACCTAAAATAAATAGCTAAAACCTAAAACCTGAACCTTAAATGCTAAAAAGTTAGAAACCTAAACCTAAACTAATGAAACCTAAAAATAAAGTAAAAAAAAATTTAAACCAAAATAAAATAATAAAATAAAATAAAATAAGAACATAAACTAAATCCTATACCTAAACCTAAACCTAAAGAAAATAAAATAAAAATATTAACTAAATTAAAATAAAATAAATAAAAATTTAAACTAAAATAAAAATTAAAACCTAAATAAAATAAAACTAAACCTAAAATAAAAATAAAATAAACCTAAAATAAAATAAAATAAAAACTAAATAAAAAACTAAAGCTAAAAAACAAACAAAAAATAAATAATAATTAAAACCTAGACATTAAACTAAGAAAAAAATCCAAAACCGAAAAAAAAAAAAATAAACCTGAACCTAAACTAAAGTAAATAAAATCTAAACCAAAACTTAAAATAGACTAAACCCAAAACTAAACCTAAACCTAAACAAAATAAAATAAAATAAACTAAAAATGAACCTAAACCTAAACTAAAAAAATAATACCTAAAATAAATCTAAAATAAAACCTAAAACCTAAAAAATAAAATAAAAAACCTAAACCTAAACCTACAAATAAAAATAAAACCCAAACCTAAAAAAAATAAAATAAAATAAAAATAAACTAAAATAAACCTAAACCTAAAATTAAACTAAAATAAGTAAATCTAAAATAAATAAACTAATCTAAATAAAGATAAACCTAAATAAAAATAAAATAAACTAAATAAACCTAAACCTACAAATTTACCTAATTTAAATAAAATAAAAAATAAAAAAATCATAAACTCTAAGCCTTAAACCCTAAACCTAAAAAACCTTAAACCATAAAGCATAAACCCTAAACCCTAAAACCTAAAAAACCTATAAAATAAAGAAAACCTAAAAATAAAATAAATAAAATGCTAAAACATAAAAAATATAAAAATAAAATAAAATAAAACCTAAACTAAAACTAAACCTATACCAAACCGCTAAACCTAAAATAAAATAAAATAAAATTAAAACCTAAATTAAGATAAAATGAGAATAACCTAAACTAAGAGAAAAATAAAATAAACTTAAAATAAAAACTATGTAAAATTAAAACTAAACATAAAAAATAAAATGAACCTAAAATAAATATAAAATAAAACTAAATATATAAACCAAAAAAATAAACCAAAATAAATAAAAAATAAAACCTAAACCCTAAACTAAAAAAAACCTAAACCTAAAATAAACTTAAATAAACTAAAATAAACTAACCTAATAAATAAAACTAAACTAAACCTAAACCTAAAATAAACTAATCACTAAAATAAATAAAATAAAATAAAATAAAACCTAAAATAAAACCTAAAATCTAAACCCTAAACCCTAAAAAGCTAAAACCTAAACCTAAACTAAATGAAACCTAATAAATAATAAAAAACCAAATAAAATAAAATAAAATAAAAACCTAACTAAAAACTATAACCTAAATTTAAACCTAAAAAGAAAATATAATGAAAATAATAACTAAAGTAAAATAAAATTAATAAAAACCTAAACTAAACCAAAAAAAATGAAAAACCTAAATAAAATAAAAATAAACCTATAATAAAACTAAAATAAACCTAAATGAAAATAAATAAACATAAAAAACCTAAACCTAAAAAATAAATCTAAAATAAGTTAAAAATAAAACCTGGACACTAAAAAAAAAAAACATAAATAAAACTAAAATAAACCTAAACCTAAACTAAAATAAACTAAACAAAAATAAATCAAAACCTAAACCTAAAACTAAAATAAATTAAACCTAAACCTGAATCCTTAACTAAATAAAATAAAATATACTTGAATGAACCTAAACCTAAATTAAAAAAATAATGGCTAAAATAAACTTAAAAGCAAACCTAAAACCTAAAAATAAAATCAAAAACCTAAACCTAAACCTAAACCTCAAATAAATAAAACCTAAATCTAAACCTAAACTAAATAAAATAAATTAAACTAAAAGTAAATGTAAAACAAAAATAAAAAAATAAAACCTAAAAATAAAACCCTTAATCCAAAACCATAAATACTAAACCCCAGACCCTAAGCACTAACTAACCCTAAACCCTGAACACTCAACATATGACCCTAGGCACATTAAACCGTTGATCCTTAAACCCTACTACATGCCACTGACCCTAAACATAACCAGACCATAAACTAAAGCTGAAGGTGGACCCCAAACCCCTAGCTCTAGGCCATGAGCCCTAGGACCTAAACCTAAAGCTAAATTAATGAGAACCTAAAATAAAATAAGATCAAATAAAACTAAACTAAAAGATTAATAAAACCTACTAAACTAAACCCAAGGCCCTAAAACCACTGGCAGTGACTCTAAATCTTAGGCCTTAAATCCTAGTCAAAACCTAAATCCCAAACCAGACTTAGGCCTTACCCTGAGCCCTGGATCCTAAAACTAACCACTGAGCCTACCAACCACCCACCTGATCCTGACCTGGGCCACTCCTAAACCACTGGGGATAAACTATAAAGCCACCCACCACACCTGACCTTAATCCTACCATGACCCCATACACCCTAATCTTACCACCACCCTCCACAGGCCCCCACCCCAAACCCTAAACTCTAAAACCTAAAACTAAACCTAAAATAAATAAATAATAACCTAAACTAAAATAAATAAAATAAAACCTAAATTAAGACTAAAAGCCTAAACCTAAACTTAAAATAAAATAAAAAATAAAACTAAACTAAAATAAAATTAATAAAATGTTATCTAAACTAAAATAAAATAAACCTTAAAATAAAACCTAAATAAAATAAAACCCAAACAAAGAATAAAACAAAATAAACCTAAAATAAAATAGAAAAAAAAACTAAATAAAATCCTAAACTAAAATAATTAACTTAAAATAAAACCTAAAATAAATAAGAAATAAAACTTAAACACTAAATTAAATAAAACTTAAACCTAAAATAAATAAAATTTAATAATCCTAAACTTAAACTAAAATAAACTAAATTAAATTAAATAAAACCTAAACCTAAGGCTAAAATTACAAAAAAACTTTAACTCTAAACTAAATAAAATAAAATAAACTAAAATAACCTAAACCTAAACTAAAAATAAAACTTAAAATAATAAAACTTAAAACCTAAACCTAAAAAATAAAATAATAACCTAAAGCTAAACTTAAAAATATAAAATAAAACCTAAGCCTAAAAAATAAAACAAAAATAAAACTAAACTTAAAATGAAATTATAACAAAAAAAACCTAAACTAAAATAAATAAACTTAGAGAAATAAACCAAACAATATAAAATTAAAATTTAACATAAATAAAAATAAAATAAAATAAAAAAATTAACTAAATAAACCTAAACCTGCTGGTTTGCTTAATTAAAAAAACCACTACCCATGGTAAGTCTGACCCTGGGCCACCAGGCCCCAAAGATGGGCCCTAGGCCACTGCACTGACCTGCTAGATCCTGGGCCCTAGTCCTGGGCCCTGACCACCAGGCCACCCACTGGGGTGACCTGACCCTTGATCTATAAACACTAATCCACTAAACCCTAGATCATAAACTCTCTGACAGGCCCTGGGCTACAAAAGCTGAGCCCTAAAGACTAGGCCCTGGGCCCTAAACTTAAACTAGGCCCTGAATGACCCCTACTCAGGCACTGATCAATGTTATGCTAACCAGCCAGGCCCTGAGCCACACTTTAAACTATACTCCACTGAGCCTGCTGACCATGGGCGCGCGGCCTATATGTTTTGGGCCTAAATCTGCTAGTACAGCAAATACTGGGCCACAGCTCTAAATGGACTTTAAAACCTGAGCCCTGGGCTTCAGGCCACAAAATCCTAAACCTCAGACCATAAATGGGCCAAACTTAAGGTGACCTGGCCCTGACCCTAAACTGCTAAACCTAAATCCAGGAGCACATAAAGCTGAGCAAAACCACACAAAACTCTAGATGCTAAACCCAGTTCAGGCCCTCAGCAAACTCTAAACCCTAAACCACAAACACTAAACCCTAAACCATAAAATCTAAAACTAATCCTAAACTAAATAAAACCTAAAAATAAAATAAAGAACCTTAACCTAAAATAAAGATAAAATAAAATAAAATCTAAACAACATAAACCTAAACCTAAAATTAAATAAAATAAAGAATAAAAAAATAAAAATAAAATAAATGAAAACATAATCTAAAAAAACTTAAGAATTAAAACCATAATAAAATTAAAACTAAATATAAATTAAAATAAAATAAACTAAGTTAAAATAAATAAAATTTAAATAAAACATAAACTTTAAAATCAACTTAAAATTTAAAATAAATAAAAAATAAAACCTAAATAAAAAATAAAAAACTAAACCTAAATAAAAATAAAATAAACCTAAACCTAAACTAAAATTAACTTAACTTAAACAAAAAAAAAATGGCTAAACTAGGTCTCGGCTACCCTAAAAAAACCTACCTGCAATAAAGGCTGTGGACCACCCTAAACACTAGGCCCTGAAGGACCCTAAACTCTAAGGCATAAACCCTCCAACCCACCCTGATGTGATCCTGGGCCCTAAACCCTAACCATGACCTAATGTGATCCTGAGCCCTAAACTGACCCTAACCCTAAACTCTAAAAGCATGGCCCTAAAACCCTTGACCTAAAATGTGATCCTGGGCCCTAAGACCCTTAACCCTAGTGTGATCCTAAACTGGGCCACTGACCCTAAAATTTAAATAAAAACATAAACTTTAAAATCAACTTAAAAGTTTAAAAATAAATAAAAATAAAACCTAAACCCAAAAATAAAAAAACTAAACCTAAAATAAAAATAAAATAAACCTAAACCTAAACTAAAATTAACTTAACTTAAACAAAAAAAAAAAAATAACTATAAACGCTAAATTCTAAACCCTAAACCTTAAACCCTAAAACCTAAAACCTAAACCTACAACCCTAAAGCTATGACCCTAAACCCTAAACACTAAACCCTAACCCTAAACCCTAAATTATAAAAGCATAAACCCTAAAACCCTTAACCCTAAAATGTAATCCATAAACCTAAACCTAAAGTAACTAAATAAATTATAAAATAAACCTAAGCCCTAAAGCCTAATAAACCTAAACCTAAACCTAAATCCTAAGAATGGGCAGAGCCTTGACGGCAGGAACATCACTGCCAACCAGGCTCAGTGTAGATCTGACGATGGAGAAGGTAGCTAGTTATGAGCGATGGGGTGGGGGTCGAAGATGCTTGGTGGATATGAAGGTGGTGGTCAGAGCAGTGGTGGCTATGTATGTGGGAGGAATGAAAGAGGTTACAACCGTGGTGGTGGTAGAGGGAGAGATCGGGGATATGATGGTGGATCATGCTACTCGAGAGGCCAGGGTGGTTCTAATGGATACTTGAGAAACTGAAGAATGGTCGATCTGATCTACTGCCTATGGAGCTATGTCTTTACAGTTGAGACAGTTCTAGTTATCTAGGGTTTTTGATTTGCTCTATGTGTGCTCATTTTTTATCTATGTCCTCACTTGTGTCTTAGAAAACATGGTGTACTACTTGATTGATGAAATTGAAAAGAAGAAATGTTGAATATGAATTTGTTCTTCTTAAAAAAGACCCAAAAACCTTGACACTAAACTAAAACCTAAAACTTAAACAAAAAGAAAACCTAAACCTAAAATAAGAATAAAATAAACCTAACCTACACAACAATAAACTAAACTAAAATAAATAAAACCTAAATGTAAACTTAAAATAAACTAAACCAAAAAAAAATATAAAATAAAACTAAAAATAAACCTCAACCTAAACCTAAACTAAAAATAAAACCTAAAAATAAACTTAAAACCTAAACCTAAAATAATAAAATAGAAATAAAAACCTAAACCTAAAAATAAAAATAAAACCTAAACCTAAAAAATAAAATAAAAATAAAACTAAACTAAAAAATAAACATAAACCTAAACCTAAACACAAAAAATAAACTAAAATAAAAAATTAAATCTAAATTAAATAAACATACAATAAATAAACTAAACTAAATAAAAATAAAAATAAACCTAAATAAAAATAAATAAATAAATAAAAAATAAACTAAATAAACTTTAAACCCTAACCCTGACCCTCAACCCAAAACCCTAAACCATACATCCTAAAACCCTAAACCCTAAATTTAAACTAACTAGCTAAAATAAAACCTAAAGGCCAAACACAAAGCCTAAAGCCAAAACCCTAAACTAACCCTAAACCTAAGTAACCCTAAACCATAACCAGAAACCCTAAAACTGGCCTTAAACCTTAACCTGACCACCCTAAACCATGAATCTGACCTGACCCACAAACCCTGAGCTAAACCTTAAACCCTAAAAACCTAAAATCTTAAAAACTTAAACCTAAACTAAATAAAACCTAAAAATAAAATAAATGAAAAAATCTAAGCCTTAACAAAATAAAATAAAAATATAAACCTAAACATAATAGAAAAATAAAATAAATAAAAAAATAAACTAAAATAAAATAAGTAAAAACCTAAATTAAATTAAAAAAATAAAATAAACCTAAGCATAGAAAACCTAATTAAAATAAAACTAATAAAATAAAAAATAAAATTAACCTAAAAGAAAATAAAATAAAACTAAATGAAAACTAAACCTAAAAAATAAACCTAAAAAAATTACAAATATAACCTAAACCATAAACTAAAAAAACTTAAACCTAAAATAAAAATTAAAAAAACCTAAACTTAAACTAAAATAAACTAATAAATAAATAAAACCTAATCTTAAACATAAAATAAACAAAACCTAAAATAAAATAAACTAAAACCTAAATTAAAATAAAATAAACAAAAAATAAAACTAAACCTAAACAAAAATATAAAACCAAAAAATAAACCTAAAAATAAAAACCTAAAACCTAAATGTAAAAAACTAAAATAGAAACCTAAACGTATAATTAAAAATAAAAAAAACCTAAACCTAAAAAATAAAATAATGATAAAACTAAACTAAAAAATAAACTAAAATAAAAAACCTAAACAAAAATAAATAAACATAAAATAAATAAACTAAGCTAAATACAAATAAAAAATAATCCTAAATCAAAATAAAAATAAAGTAAAGTAAAATAAATAAAAAATAAACTAAATATCCTAAATAAACCTAAACCTACTGGTTGACTTAATTTTATTAAAAAATCTTAAACCCTAAATCCAATACCCTAAATTCTAAACCCCAAACCTACAACCCTAAATCAAATCCTAAACCTAAAACCTAAACCACAACCTAGAATAAACCATAAACCACAAATAAACCATAAAATCCTAAACTCCCCTAAACACCCCAAAACCTTAAACCCCAAAACAAAAGCGCAAACCCTAAACTTAAACATAAAGTAAGTAACTAAATTAATAAACCTAAATGTAAACCTAAACCCTAAGAATAAGCAAAATCTTGATAGCAGAACATCACAATCAGCTTCGGTCTAGATCTACCATTGGAGTGTAAAGGTTATCACATGGTGGCGGGGATTTGAAGGTGCTAGTGGATATGGAGGGTGGTAGTCATGGTTATCGAGGTGGGATCCCTACTGGGGTGGTCCTCATGGGAACTAGTGGCGAAGAATGATCGATCGATCTACTTATGGCGTGTCTTTATAATAGAGACGATTCTAGTTTTCTAGGGTTTTTAATTTGCTTTATGTGTGCTCATTTTTTATTTATGTCGTGACTTATGTCTTAGAAACATGGTGTGCTACTTGGTTGACAAAATTGAAAGAAGAAATATTGAATGTGAATTTGTTCTCTATTAACAAAAATAAAACCCACAAACCCTAAACTAAAACTTGACACTAATCCTAAACCTAAACCAAAATATTAAACCCTAAAAAAAAACCCTAAACCCTAAACCTAAATCAAACCCTAACCATACCCACAAATCCTAAACCCTAACCCCACCCTAAACCCCAACTAAACCCTGACCACAAACCCTAGACTCACCAAAAACACAAAAAGCTAAAAAAACTTAAAATAAATAAAACCTAAAAATAAAATAAATAAAAAAACTAAACCAAAATAAAGTAAAATAAAAAGATAAACTAAAACCTCAACCTAAAATATAAAATAAAATAAAAAGTAAAAACTAGATTAAAACAAAATAAATAAAAAGTTAAATTAAATTAAAAAAATAAGAAAATTTAAATAAAATAAAAACTAAACCTAAAATAAACATAAAATAAACCTAAAATAAAATAAAATAAAACTAAATAAAATCTAAACTTATAAAATAAACCAAAAATTGAACCAAAAATAAATAAAAAAATAAAAAACCAAAACTAAAAAAAAGCGAAACCTAAAGTAATAATAAAATAAACCTAAACCTAAAAGAAAGCTAAAGCAAATAAACAAAACCTAAATAAAACCTAAAATAAACTAAATAAAATAAACTTAAACCTAAAAACATAAAACCTAAAATAAACCTAAACATAAAACCTAAAATAAAATAAAACCTAAACCTAAACCAAAATAAAATATAAAACCAATATAAAAATAAAATAAAATAAAACTAAATTAAAAAAACTTAAACCTAAACCTAAACCTATAAAATAAACAAAATAAAATGTCTAAACAAAATAAATAAACTTAAAAATGAGCTAAACTAAATAAAATAATAATAAACATAAATATAAAATATAAATAAAATAAACTAAAAGATAAAATAAAATTAAACTAAAGAGAATAAAACCTACTGGTTTACAGTTTAAAACAAAAGAAAATTAAAAATAAAAAGAAAACCTAAACCTGACCCTAACTAGCATCCACTGATACTATAAGAGCCCTAGGCCAAAACTGAGCCCTGGGCCTACCCTAGGCCAGACCTACAACCCTAGGCCTTAGGCCCTAGACCCTGAAACTAAAGTGAGCCATAGTACCACTGAGCTGATGGTTTGTTTTTTTAAATAAAATAAAGGTAAAAATTAAATCCTGACCTCCCTATAAAATGACCACTGCTGACCCTGACCCCAGACCTGACCCTAGGCCAGAAGACCCTAGGCCCTGGCCACCACTGAGCCATGAGCCCACAGGCAAGACCCACTGGGCAAGGCACCTCCAGGCCCAGGCTGGGTTAAATAATGGGCCATAAACCTAAAGGCCTGCCTAAGTTAACTTAAAGAATAGATGGTGGTGGGACCCTGGGCCTAAATAGATAAAAGATAAAGATAGAGCCTCATGAAAAGAGGCAACCCTAGGCTTAGGCCTAAAAGACCAGGCCACTGGGTCTGATCTGACCTCCAAGACCCAAGGCCAACCTAGGCCTTGGGCCAGGCTGGGCCCTAGGCCCTGAAACACTGGGCACTGTGTGCTAAATCTTGAGCCCTAAAGGCTGAGCCCTGGGCCAGGCCCGGGGCTAAAACTGCGCCAAAATGCAACTGAGCTGGCTGGGCCCTGAGCCCTGGCCAAGATCCTGGGCCCTGGGCTCCTGGGCCTGGGCCCTAGGCCCACAACCTATCCTGGAGTCTAGGCTGAAGGCCCTGGGCCCTGGATCCAACTGCTCCCAGGCCCTGGGCCACTGAGGCTAGGCCCTGGGCACTGGGCTGGGCCTGGGCCAACCCAGGCCAGGCCCAGGCCTTAAGTTCTAATGGTGAGTGCTAACCCCAGGCCACTGAGCCCTGCTGGCTCTAGCCCTGACAGGCCACTGGGCCTGACTTCCTGGCTAAGCCAAACTAAGATCCCCCTGAGCCACTGACCTGGGACCCTGGGCCCCAGGCAAGGCCACAAGGCCCTGGGCCCTGGCTCCTTGGCTGGGACAACAGGCCACTGGTGACCAGGCCCTGAGTCTTGACCTGGGCCCTCGCAGATCCTGAGCCAGCCTGAGCCTGAGCCACTGGAGTCCTAAACCCTGGGCCCTGGGTTCACTACCCACCCTGGATTCTAAATCTCTCCTAAATTAAATAAAGGCGTAATAGATAAATAAATAAACCTGAGCTAATAAAATAAAAATAAAATAAAACTTAAACTAAACCTAAACTTGAAATAAAATATAAATTAAATGTTATTAAGATAAATAAAAAAAATAAAATAAACTAAGAATAAAATCTAAATAAAATAGATATAAAAGAAATAAAATTAACCTAAAATAAAATAAAATAAAATTAAATAAAACATGCTAAATAAAACCAAGAAATAGAACCTAAACATAATTGAAAAATAAAACCAAACCCTAAACTAAAATAAAATCTAAACCTAAATAAAAATAAAATAAATCAAAACCTAAACTAAAATAAACTAAAACTAAAATAAAATAAAACACTAAAGCTAACAAAATAAACTAAATCTAAACTAAACTAAATTAAATAAAATAAAATAAACTAAAAATAACCTAAACTATAAAAAATAAAACCTAAAATTAAAACATAAAACCTAAACTAGAAAAATGAGATAAAAAACCTAAACTAAAAAAATTAAAAAAAGAAAACTAAACCTAAAAAATTAAACTAAAACTAAACTAAGAAATAAACTAAACCTAAACTAAACTTAAAATAAACAAAAAAATAAAACTAAAATAAAATAAACCTATAATAAATTAACTAAACTAAATAAAAATAAAATAAAATTAACAAAAAAATAAATAAATAAATAAAATAAAACTATTTACTTAATAAAAAATAAAAAATAAACTAAATGATAAAAAAATCATGTACCTACCCTAGGCCACTCTGACCAAGATCTACAACCCACTGAGCCACTCATTACCACAGATCTAAATCTTTGTAAGCAGATCCTACCCTAGGCCCTGAGCCCAAGGCCACTGACCCACAGGCTGCCTTGGGCTCACTGAGCCATACTAGGCCACCAGGCCTGAGCTAAACTAAATGACCTAATAAGATAAATAACTAAACTAAATAAAATAATAATTGTGGCCTAACTAAACCTGGGCCTGGCTGAGCTGAGCCCACAGGCCAAATACTGAGCCATAAAGATCAGGCTGACCCTGGGCCCTGAGCCACAAGACCTGTAACTGCACCTGGGCCACCCACTTAAACCCTGGAATCTTAGGCCCTAAACATGACCACTGAGCCCTGGGACCTGACTAGGCTGATAAATAAAACCTAAAATAAAGGTAAATAAAAAGATCCTAAATAAAAGATTAAAATAAATGAGCGTGATCTAAATTAAAACCTAAACCCAAACCTAAATCTAAACCTAAACTTAAAATAAAATAAAACTAAAAGAAAAACCTAAATAAACAAACCTAAATGTAAAATAAAAAATAAAATAAAATAAAAAACTAAATGAAACCTAAACCCAAAAAAATAAACCTAAGCAATTAAAAATAAAACCTAAACCCTAAATTAAAAAAACCTAAACCTAAAATAAACAATAAAATAAACCTAAACCTACTATATTAAAATAAATAAACTAAACCTAAACCTAAACTAAACTAAACCCACAAAACTAAAATAAATTAAAATAAATAAAATAAACCTAAATAAAATAAAACCTAAAGAGATACCTAAAATAAAAATAAACCTAAACCTAAAAAAATAAAATAAAAAACCTAAAAAAATAAAAAATAAAACCTAAAGCAAAATGTATATAAAATAAAACAAACTAAAAAAAATTAACATAAACATAAAAAAAATAAATAAAAGAAAACTAAATAAAATAATTAAACTTTAAATAAATAAACTTAACTAAATAAAATAAAATAAATTTATAAAAAAAATAAATAAATCTAAATAAACCTAAAACCGGTTTGCTTGGTTTTCTTAAATGCCCTGACCTACTATAAATCTTAAATCATGGGCCCTATCAACTCTAAACCTAAAACCCTACCCTAAACCATCTGTCCTGAGCCTGAAGTGAACATCTACCCACTTAGGCCACTCTAAAGGCCCTGAGCCATGAGCCACTGATCCTGACCCTAGGCCATGGGGAAACAGGCCCTGACCCTAAACACTAGGCCACTGGCCCAAAATAAACCCAAGGCCCTGGCTCTAATGACCTGACCACAAAATAAACCCTAGCTCTAAAATCACGGATAATCCCAGAAAAAGCCAACCACTCTAACTAAACTGAGCCCAAACCAAATCCCACAAACCTAAAGGCAAACTCTTGAGCTTTAAACCACTGGGCTCTGACCCTACTCACACCTATACACAAAATATAAACTAAATAAATAAGGCCTTAAAATAAAATATATAAAAGATATAAATCTAAATAATTAAAAATAAAATAAAACCAAACTAAACCTAAACTCAAAATAAAATAAAATAAACAAATAAAAAAATAATTAAAATAAAATAATTAAAATGTAAATTAAACTAAAATAAAATAAACTTAATAAAAACTTGTGAAAAAAATAAAACTAATGGTTAAAATAAAATAAACTTAAAATAAAATAAAACTAATTAAAACCTAAACCTAAAACCTAAATAAATAAAGAATAAATAAAAATAAACCTAAAACAAACTTAAACTAAACTTAAAATGAAAATAGATAAATAAAATAAAATAAGCAAACCTAAATAAAATCAAAACTTAAAATAATTACTAAACTTAAATTAAAATCTTAAAACTAAACTAAAAAAAACTTAAACCAAAACCTAAAATATAAAATAAATATAAAACTCAACTAAAAATAAACATAAACTTAAATTTGATCCTAAAGAATAAACTAAAATAAAATACCTAAAAAATAAAATAAATTAACTAAAATAAATAAAATAAAATAAAAAATAAAAAATAAAAAAAACCTAAAATAAAATAAAATAAACTATAATATAAAAAAATAAACTAAATAATAAACTTAAACCTAGGTTTACATAATTAAAAAAAAAAGAAAAACCCTAAATACTAATCCTTAAACCTACAACCCTAAACCAACAACCCTAAATCATAAACCCTAACAAATGCTAAACCCTAAATCCTAACACTAAACCCTAAACCCTAAAGCCTAAACCCTAAACCCTTAGTCCTAAATCTAAACCTAAACCTAAAGTAACTAAATAAATTAAAAAATTAACCTAAATCCTAAAACCTAATAAACCTAAATCATAGGAATGGGCAGTACCTTGATGGTAGGAACATCATCATCAACCAGGATTAGTTTAGATCTAAAGGTGGAGGCCAAGCCAGAGGAGGCAATTATCACAGTGGTGGTGGGGGCTCAGAGGTGTTGGTGGATATGGAGGTGGTGGTTGGAGTAGTGGTGGTTATGGGGAGGGCGGAGAGGTTATACAGTGGTAGTCAGAGATCGGGGATATGATGGTGGATCCCTACTCGATAGGGGATTGTTCTAATGGGAATTAGAAGCAAGAATGACGTCGATCACTTATGGAACTGTGTCTTTACAATAGAGATGGTTGTAGTAATCTAGGGTTTTTATTTGCACTATCTGTGCACACTTTTTATCTATGTCATTACTCGTGTCTTAGAAAACTTGGTGTCTTGCTTGGTTGATGAAATTATAAAGAAGAAATGTTGAATCTGAATTTTTCCCTTTTAAACAAAATAAAAAACAAAAACCCTAAACCTTAAACAAAATCAACCCTAAGCTAAAACTTAAACCTAAACCCTAGACCACTAAACCTAAAATTAAAATAAAATAAAAAATTTCAAAATTAAAAACCTAAACCTACTAAAACCCTACCCTACCCCACACTAAAACCCTAAACCATAAATCCAAAATCCACCTACCTTACCCAAACCCTAAAACATTAAACTGACAAATAAACTAACATTACCATAAACCCTACCCAACTGACCCTAAAAAACCTAAACCTAAAAACTAAAATAAATAAACTCACTAAAAAATAAAATGAGCTTAATGAAAAAAAACCTAGATAAATATAAAATAATAAAAAATAAAATAAAATAAAATAAACTAAATAAATAAAGAACCTACTTAAATACCTGACCCTAAACTAAACCCTAAACCTAAAACCAAACTAAAACCTTAAAATTCTAAAACCACAACTAAACCAAGCAAAACCCTAAACCACAAAAGCATAAATCTTAAAACCCTAGGAAGTAAACCCTAAACCCTGATCCTAAAACTAAACCTAAACCTTAAAATAAAAAACCATAAACTCCAAACCCTAGCTAAACCTAAAAACTAAATAAATTAAAAAAAAAATAAACCTAAACCTAAAACCTAATAAACTTAAACTTAAACCTAAACCAAGAATGGGTAGAACCTTGGGAAAAATCATAGCTCAGTCTAGATGATAATGGAAGCGAAAGAGGTGATTATAATGGTGGTGGGGATATGGATGTATTGGTGGATATGGAGGTGGTGGTGAGAGCAGCCATGATTTTAGAGGCAGGAGGAGCGATAGAGGTTATAGTCATGATGGTGGTGGAGGGAGAGATCGAGGATATGATGGTGGGTCCCGCTACTCGAGAAGCTAGGGTGGTTCTGATTAGAACTGGAGAAACTGAGTAATGACCGATTTGATCTGCTGCTTATGGAACTGTGTCTTTACAACATAAACAATTTTAGTTATCTAAGGTTTTTGATTTTACTTTATGCGTGCTCATTTTGGATCTATGTCATCACTTCTGTCTTAAAAAACTTAGTGTGTTACCTCATTGATCAAATAAAAAGAAAGAATTATCTAATAAAAAAACCAAAACCTAAACCTACAAAAAAAAACTTAAACCACAGAACCTAAAACCAAACTAAACCCTAAACCCTAAACTTTAAACACTAAAATAAATAAATAAATAAAAAAAAACTCTAACCCTAAAGCTAAACCCTAATCCCTGAACCTACCTAAACCTAAACTAAATAAAACCTAAAAATAAAATAAATTAAAAAACTTAGAGCTAAATAAAATAAAAAAATAAATAAAATAAAAACCCAAACTAAAACCTAAACCTAAAAATAAAATAAAATAAAAAAATACAAACTAAACAAAAATAAAATAAATAAAAACCTAAACTAAACTAAAAAATAGAATAAAACTAAAAATAAAAAAACTAAATGAAAAATAAAAATTAATTAAACCTAAATAAAATAAAATAAAAACTAAATAAAAACCTAAATAAAAAAAATAAACCTAAAAATAAATAAAAAATAAAACCTAAACCTAAATAAAAAAAAAACTTAAACCTAAAATAAAGAAAATAAAATAAACCTAAACCTAATCTAAAATAAACTAAACTAAAATAAATAAAATGTAAACCTAAACCTAAAATAAACTAAAACTAAACCTAAACTAAATAAAATAAAATTAACTAAAATAAACCTAAACTATAAAAATAAAATCTAAAAAATAAACCTAAATTAAAACCTCATTTTGATTTGCTTTATGCATCCTCATTTTGATCTATGTCATCCTGAGTGTCATCAAAATTTGTTACGTTAATGAAATTGAAAAGAAGAAATGTTTAATCTAGATTTGTTCTCTATTAAATAAAACCAAAACTCTAAAGCCTAAATTAAATGACCACTACCTACCACTACTACCTAAACCATGACTCTAACCACCCACACCATATTGAAAAACCCTAACCTAATTAAAAAAAAATACTAAACCTAACCTAAACTCCAAAAAACCCTAAATCAACACTAAAATCCTAACTTACCACACTACACTCCTACAGATCTATCTTCCCTTATACCCCCACCCCAAACCTACCACTCTCTACTAATAAACAGACCTATTTAAACTAAAAGATAATAAAAATATATAAATAAAAACCTACTATGCTAAAATAATAAAATAAAATAAAACTAAAAATAAAAATAAAACCTAAACTAAACTAAAATATAATAAACCTAAAATAATATAAAACTAAATGCAAATAAAAATAAAATAAACTAAAGGTAAAATAAAAAAAAATAAAATCTTAAATAATAAAAAAATAAACCAATAAATTAAGCTAAAAAAATTAAAATAATAAACTAAACTAAAAAAGAAAACCTAAAAAATAAACTAAACCTAAATAAAATACTAAGATAAACCTAAACCTAAACTATAATAAACTAAACCTAAATGCTAAAACAATAAAATAAAATAAACTAAATGTAAGCTAAACCTAAACTAAAAATAAAACTAAAATAAACTAAAATAAATTAAAACCACAAACCTAAACTTAAAAAATAAAAAATAAAACCTAAACTTAAAAATTAAAATTAAAATAAAATTAAACTAAAAAAAAACATAAACCTAAACCTAAACCTAAACCTAAATAATAAACTAAAATAAAAATAAACTAAAATAAATAAACCAAAAATTTAAACTAAATAAAAATAATAAATAAACATAAATAAAGTAAAATAAAATAAAATAAATAATAAATAAACTAAATAAACTTAACCTAGGTTTGCTTACATAAATCCTAAACCCTAAATCTGATTCAAAGTCTAAAAAAATAACCCAACATGACCAATCCTGAAGCCAAATCTATAACCCTGACACTGAGCCCTAGGCCCTAACTTGGCCACAGCCCTAGGCCCTACTCTGATCTGATCTTACCCTAGTCCTAAACAAAACTATAATACTCTGAGCCTGTCCACCATGACTGACCTAGAGCTACAAAACCTACCTAGGCAGCAAACCTAACCTGGCCCTAGGCCCAACCCTAAAAACCACAATAGATCCTAAAATGGTTCACAGGCCCAACCACACTAACCAAAACAACTGATCATGTCAGATAAACTTATAAATAAAATAAAAGCTAAAGAAAATAAATAAAGATAAAATAAATTCTAAATTAAAACTTAAATAAACCTAAATGATAATTAAAAATTTATAAAATAAAATAAATAAAACCTAAAACTAAAAGAAATAAAATAAAAAAATAAACATAGAAAAAAAAAAAAAATAAAACTAAGCATAAATAAAATAAAATAAACTAATAATAAAATAAAAGTAAATAAAAACCTAAACCTAAAAAAATAAACCTAAAAATAAATAAAATAATAAACCTAAATTAAAACTAAAGAAAACTAAACCTAAAATAAATAACTAAACTAAACTAATAAACTAAACTAAAATAAATAAACTAAACTAATCCTTATAAACTAAACCTAAAATAAGCTAAACTAAAATAAATAAACTAAAATAAAATAAACTAAAATAAACCTAAAATAAAAAGCCAAACTAAATAAAATAAAATAAAAACCTAAAACTTAAAAAAAATAAAACCTAAACCTAAAATAAAATAAAATAAAACTCAACTAAAATAAACCTAAACCTAAACTTGAAATATAAACTAAAATAAAACCTTAACTAAAATAAATAAACCTAATTAAATAAACTAAATTAAAGTAAAATAAAAATAAACCTAAATAAAAAAAAAAATATATTAAACTTAAATAAATAAAACTAAACTAAATATACAAAATAAACTAAACTATCGGTTTACATAATTCTAAAAAAATCTTACCAAAATCCTAAACCTACAAAAGTAAAACCCTACCCCTAAACCCAAACCTAAATTAAAAAGCATAAATAATTGCTAAAATCCTAAACCCCAAACCCACTAAACACTAATAACTTAAAACCTAAACCAAAAACTAAATAAAACCTAAAATAAAATAAATAAACCTAACAAAATAAAATAAATAAATAAAATAAAATGAAAGCCTAAGCGTAAAATGAAACCAAAAATAAAATAAAATAAATAATAAAAAACTAAACTATAATTAAATAAATATAAACCTAAATTTAACTAAATAAATAAAATAAACCTAAAAATAAAAAACCTAAATAAAATGAAAACTAAATGTAAATTAAAAATAAAATAAACCTAAAATAAAATAAAATAAAATAAAAGCTAAATAAAACCTAAACCTAAAATAAACCTAAAGTAAAATAAAATAAAATAAACCCTAAACTAAAAAAAAAATCTAAACTGAATGGAAAATAAAAGTAAAAATAAAACAAAAAAAACTAAACTAAAATAAATACTTAAATAAACAAAATAAACTAAACCTAGGTTATAATTTAAATAAAATAATTAATTTAAAATAAAACAAATAAAACCTAAAACATAAACCAAAAATAAAATAAAACCCTAACAAAATCTAAAAAATAAAATAAATCTACTTAAAATAAATTAAAAAATAAATCTAAACTAAAAATAAACATAAACTAAACCTAAAACAAAAAAATAAACTAAAATAAAAACCTAAACTAACATTAAAAAACTAAATAAAAATAAACCTAAAAAAATAAAAAAATAAAATAAGTTAAAATAAAAAAATAAACTATGTAAACATAAAAAAACTGGTTTACCAAATTATTTTTTGAAAATAAAAACTTGTAACAGTAAACCCCAAACCTTAAACCCTAAACCCTAAATCCTTTATCATAAACCCTAAACTTGGCCTAGGCTACCTAAACCCTACAAACTCTAAATCTGGCCAAGACACTAAAATACTAAACCACAAAGCTAGCCCTAAATCCTGAGCTGATCCTGGCCCCAGTCTCTGGCAGCTGACCCTGAGGCCTAAATCCTGACCCTAAGTGACTAAACTCAGGTTAAACTGAGCCTGGCCTAACACAAACTAATCTAACCACTAAGCTGGCCCAAACATTGAACCCTAAACCACAAACCCTGAGCCCTAAAACATTACTCATTGATCCACTGAGCCCTAAACCAAAACTTAACATCTAAACCTAAACTAAATAAACCTAAAAAATAAATTAATAAGAAACCTGATCCTAAATAAAATAAATAAAATAAGATAAATATAAACTTAAACTAAACCTAAAAAAAAAAAAAAATAAATAAAATAAAAATAAAAATTAAATTGAATAAAATAAATAAAACCACAGACTTAACTAAAAAAAATAAAATAAACATAAAAAATAAAACTAAACATAAAATTAAAATAAATTGAATAAATAATAAAATAAAACTAAATAAAATCTAACCTAAAAATAAACCTAAAATAAAGTAAAATTATAACCTAAAATAAAACTAAAAAAAAACTTAAACCTAAAATAAAAAATGAATTAAACTAAGCCAAACTAAAATAAACTAAACTAAAATAAATAAAACTACACACTAACCTAAAATAAACTAAACCTAAACCCTAAACTAAAAAAAATAAAAATAAACATAAACTTAAACTAAAAATAAAACCTTAAAAAATAAATTGAAAACCTAAACCAAAAAATTAAAAAAACTAAGCATAAAAACTAAAATAAAAATATAATAATTAAAAATAAAAATAAACATAAACCTAAACCTAAAAATAAAATAAAATAAAACCTCACTAAAATTAAAAAAACCTAAAATAAATAAACTAAATAAAATATAAATATAAAATAAACCTAAATAAATATAAAATAAAATAAAATAAAATAAATAAAATATAAGTTAATTAAATTAAATATACTTAAACTTACTGATTTACTTATTTTAAAATAAACCCTAAAACCTAAACCCAACTAAGCCTAAACTCGCTAAACCCTACACCCCACAAAGGCCTACACTAAATCCTAAATCTAAACTAACCTAAACCCTAAACCCAACCCTAACCCTAAACCCCACAAACCCTAAACCTAAACCCCAAACCATAAAACCCTAAACCTTAAGAATGGGCAGAACCTTGATGGCAGGTACATCACAGTCAACTAGGCTCAATCTAGATCTGGCGGTGGAGATGAAGGCGGAGGTGGAGATTATCATAGGGGTGGTGCGGGATCTAAAGATGGTGGTGGATATGGAGGTGGTGGTCAGAGCAGTGGTGGTTATGGAGGTGGGATGAGCGGTGAAGGTTACAGTTATGGTGGTGGTGGAGGGAGAGATCGGGGATATGATGGTAGATCACTAGAAGGTTGGTCGATAGGAACTTGAGAAACTAAAGAATAGCTGATCCAATCTGCTTCTTATGAAACTATGTCTTACAGTAGAAATGATTCTATTTATCTTGGGTTTTTGATTTGTTCTATGGGTACTCTTTTTTATCTATGTCGTCGCTTATGTCTTAGAAAACTTGGGGTGCTACTTGGTTGATCAAATTAAAAAGAAAAAATGTTGAATCTAAATTTGTTCTTTGTTAAAAAAATCTTGAGCACTAAACCCTAAACCTAAACCAACCAAACCTAAATAAAAAGATAAACCCTAAACTTAAGACCTAAACCCTAAACCCTAAACCCTAAACCTTAAACCCTAAATCCTAAACCCTAAACCCTAAAACTCTAAACACTAAACCCTAAACCCTAAACCTTAAAACCCTAAACCTTAAACTCTAACACTAAACCCTAAAACCCTAAAACCTAAACAAAACCTACAATCCTAAGCCCTAACCCAAACCCTAAACCATACCAAACCTAAACCCTAAACACCATACCCAAACCCAAAACCCCATACCTAAACCCAAAACCCTAAACTAACCCTAAACTAACCCTAAACACTAACCCTAAATCCTAAACCCTAAACATTGAATAAAGTTATCATTAGGAGTAGATATAAAGAATGGCCGAATCCTAACTTTGTTATGGTAGCTAAAGAAAATGTCAAGAGACTTTCACTTAACTATTAGAGATTTCAATACCCTAAACCCTAATCCTAAATCATATCATAATGCCATATATTATAGTATAATGTAGCATCATATATTTTAGCATGTAGTGATGCATTTTTGGATGTTATAAGATGTTTTGAAATGTTTTAGTATATTATGGTATTGTGCCCTATAGTCTATATTAATATAAATCATAAAAATATTGATTTAATAAATTTGATGATGAAATTTGTTAAATTTGAAGTGGGAATTAGGTTGTAGTACCAAAGGTGTGCTACACCACTTGTGGTCTAAAAGTAAGATTTTATGTTCAAACTAAATATATGTTTGTCATAGTATAACATCATATATCATAATATATTATTCTGTGCATTTTAAATTCTTTAGTATTTTATAATCATGCAGTCTAGCCTACACTAGAATTATTTATAAAAATGTTGATTTAGACTTTAACATGGTAGAATTTGGCCAAATTCATAATAGGTATAACACGATCATAATATATCATTTCAATTTAAAATATGTAAGTGATATGACTAAAATATATTATTTTTTATTATTTAGACTAATTTTATGATTTTTTCTGAAGCAATCCCTTGTAATGTGATATGTAAATATAATATAACATAATATGTTATAGTGTATTATAATATAAGATGCCATAACATAGTGTAGCATTAGGCATTATAGCATACTATTGTGTATTACTACTTATTTTTTAGCATATTTTAGTTTGTTATAGTATGATGTAGTAGAGTTTGTACTAGTAAAATTTATAATAATACTGATTTATAGGCTAAGATGATGGGATTTGTCCAAATTCAAGGTAAGCTTTAGGGAACATCATTGAGGATGTGCTATGGTGTGTCATTTAATCAAAAGAATGGAATTTTGCATCCAAAATAAATGTTTATTTTTCAACCAATTTTTATAAATTTTTTTCCTAAAGTGATTCCTTTTAAGGTGTAATGTAAGATAATATATTATATAAAAGCATATTAAAATATAATGTACATAACAATATAATGTCACATAAATATAAATGTGGTAGTGTCTTACTAAATGTTACTGTACATTTTAGTATGTTTTACTTTTGTTATAATACATTGGGTCAAAACTCACAAAAATGTTAATTTGAAAGTCAAGATAGAAGAATTTGGCCAAATTCATGGTACACACGAGAAAGCAATGCCAAAATTATGCAATTTTGTACCATTTCTAATAAAAAAAATAACAATTTTACAACCAAAATGAACATTATTCATATTTTGAGAAAATTTTGTTATTTGTGCCTTTTAAGTGATTCTAATGAGGTGTAATGTTAGACAATATATTATATTTTAGCAAATTATAATATAACATCATATATTATAATATAATATAGTGTGTTAATTCACACTATAATATGTTTAGCATGATATTGTATAGTTAGTTTGAGCTTGCAACATCACAAATCATAAAATCCTGATTACATTGTTAAGATTATGTAATTTTAATGAATACATTATTAGGCTTTTGGTTGGAGTATTAAAGGTGCATAAGAGAAGAAATAAGATTTGATGAGAATTCCATGTTGAGGACATGGAGAAAGATCCACGAGGGGATCACACATGCATTGGACATGGCATATGAGGGGTCTATGTCAATGGCATAAAAGAAAAAAAATTGATGGGGATAAGATTTGAGTTTGATTTGATTATATGATTTGTGGAAAGAAGATCCACTAGGAATAAGAATATATATTCTACTGAGGATTAAGATTGAATTGACTTTAATTTGTTTTGTTCTAATTGATGTGGAGGCATATCTACTAGAGATATGGGCTCGAGTCCCCTGAGGATCATGTATATGAACCTTCCACTAAGGAAGCATGTTTGGGCTATCCACCAGAGATTGGGATTTGAGTTTGATTTAATAGATTTGTTTAGGGATGTATCCATTGGGGATAAGAGATTGGTTGGACTTCTTTGATTTAGAATCCACTAGGGGAATTGATTTAATTTTGCTCCACTAGGGAGGGTGGTTTTGAATTTGATTTGTTTGCTTAACTTGTTTATATATGATTTGGGGCACCACTAGGGAGAAGAGTGTGATTTAACTCCACTGGGAAAAATCATATAGGGTTTAATTTAATCTAAGTTAATGTATGGACCTTGTCAGTATGATGGACCCACTGAGAAGGGGCTATATCAGCCTTGACCTACCTCAGGTGTACAAATCCAAAGGGATAGTCTACCGGTTGTGGGGTAAAGCTAGCCAACCTAAGTGGTTGCCTTTCTGTGTGCAATGACTATGCTAAAAAAAAAGCATAATAGACTTACCTCTTCCAAAGATAGGAGCAACCGTTGGGGTACCCTGCTGGATGCACAACAAATCAAAGTAGACTATCCCTTTTTAGTCAGAATAAATTTTGTCAACTACAGAGTGAATGCCACTGGGGACTTATGGCAACTCAAAAGTAGTCAGAATAAATTTTAACTTGAGTGATTTCATATGGTTTTTTTAGTTTAGTTTGATTTTAAATTGAGGGCATATCCACTTGGGATGTGAGCTTGATCAAATTTGATATATTTAATTTATGGACCATGTTAGTATCTGATGGACCCACTGAGAAGGGACTATATCAAACTTATCCTACCTCAAATTTACAAATCCAAAGGGATAGTTTACTAGCTATGGGGTAGAACAAGAAAACCTAAGGGTTGCCTTTAGGTGTGCAATGGCTGTTCTAGGAAGAAGGCATATAAAATTTACATTTTCTAAAGCAGGGAACAACCGCTGTGGTGACTTGTTGGTAACACAACAAATCCAACCCGACTTAAGGGCGACTATGGAGTGAATGCCACTGGGGACTTATATCAACTCAAGAGTAGTTAGGTGATTCCTATAAAGAGTTTTGTAGATATTGCCCTAAAGATAGGATGTCTACTTAGGAAAAGGTACCACAAGGGGTGTCCTCCTAATCCACAAGTGAATATATATTTTATTTATATGTTTGCATGGACCCTATTAGTATGTGAGGGACCACTCTAAGAAGGGGCTATGTGGCCATGACCTATCTTAGATTTATTGGACCAAGGGAGAATCTGCACATCCATAAGATGAATTCTCCAACCCAGAGGGGTGATTCAAATAAGAGGGTCGATAGTAACTTGGTAGTAGATGGGGTCATAAAAGATGTGATCCAAGTATAGTTCCCATAAGGGAGCTGCATCTATGAGAATTATCCTAAGCCCTAGAAAAAAAACCTTATATCTGTATGATGGCCAACTCAAGGAGAAAGTATAGCAAACTTACATCTTCCATGAGTGGTGTATCTAAGGTGAGAACAACCAACCTAAGGTGTATCCATCGACATAGTGAGACCAACCAACTGGGTGCCCATCAATGTGCAATGATCAATCTGAAAAGAAAGCATGTAGGCTTACAACTTTCCAAATGGAACTGATCATCAGGATAGTATGTCATTGGCGGGATAGATGCTATATGATCTAGACCGATTACTAAGTGGGGAGCCCCGAGGAAGGATTGGACCCAGAGTTGAAGCAGTTAGAAGGGAAGGAGCCACTAGGGGACTTATTCTAATCCTCAAATATACTCTACCCAATTAATGCATGAAGGCTAATCCAAGAATAAAGTGTAGCAGACTCACATCCTCTTAAATAAAGCTAACATGAGTTAGCTTACTTGCCACGCAGTAAGGTCTACTAAACTAACAAGATGCTCATTGTGTATGCAGTTCCCAAAGGAAGAGAAAAGCATAGCACATCCTCAAAATAAGAAAACCACTAGTGTGACAAACTAGCAGGTTGCGTCGCAGAAGCGATTCTGAGTGAGTCTTTGAGCATTATCTCAACTTAAAGTATCCTGAGATAGAAGATATGTGTTTGTTTTATATGTTTGTGTGTAGTTTGTATTTTTGTTGTGTCAATGAAGGATAGGACATTGCTCGAGTTCTTTACACACCTACACAACATGTTTCCATGAATACTTTTAACATATAAGAGATTGAATTAAAAATGAAATTTTCATTGATGATATTTATTTTTAAACATAATTTATTATATTTTTTAGTAGAGCCCATTGATTAGAAGCATTGGGTGCTCTCTCTTATGATTAATAAGCTGAAAAGATCCTCCTTGGTAGGCCTTCTCTATGGCATAAAGGCCTTCCCAAGTGGGTACAAACTTGCCTCCCATCTTAAGACGACCAACTATCAGTCTCCTTCAAACTAAAATAAGCTCTCCTACTTGAAAAGCTCTAGGACAGACCAACTTATTGTGAGCTTGAATCATTTTAACTTTATACAACTAGAGGTTTTGGCATGCCCACAGGCATCTATCCTCCAAACCTTCAAGCTTTTCTAACTATAACTTAGTGTTCTGCTCTATTGTGATCTTACTACACATAGCTATCCTTAGTGATGGGAGTTGGACTTCTAATGGTAGAATAACTTCAGACCCATACACTAAGGAGAAAGGAGTAAACTGAGTTGGAGTTCTATATGTGGTGAGGTAGGACTATAAGGCTTACTAGCGCTCATGTCTGCACTTGTTATTTTTGAGTATCTTCTTTAATATTTGGATGAGAGTTTTGTTGAAGGCTTCTGTTAAGCTGTTTGCCCTTGGGTAGTTGATGGTAGAATATATCCAATCTATGTTATATGGCAAAGTTGTTGATCGATGCTCTTGAATGTAATACCATTATCACATACTCAGAACCTATATACGATATGGTTCCTAAAATTAGAGCACATCTTTGGTGACCTCTAGTAGAATCACCTTTGCCCATTTGGAAATATTATCAATAGCATCTAAGATGAATCGATGACACTTGGAAGAAGGAGGATCAATCGGACCCACTATGTTGGTACCCAACTCGAATAATGGCCAGGCCAATGTAGGATGTAGAATGTTGGGTAGTTAGTGTAGGACCACACCAAGTATTTGACATTGGTGGCATCACCTAGCTGTATCAATGAAATCTTTGATAATCGATGGTCGGTACTATCCTAGTCTATTGATCTTAGCTTTTATCTTCGGATCAGAATAGTTGGCCTCACATAATCTTGAGTGTACCTCAGTCACAATCTTACAAGCTTCGTGTTTGTCTAAATAACGTAACCAAATATGATCGAAAGACTACCGATACAAGGCATCATCCACAAGAGTGTATGAAAGTGCTCTCTACTTCATTTGATGGGCTTGGGACTTCTCTTAAGGTAGTTTTCCTTTATTTAGCTAATTCATGAATGGTTGCATCCAATGTAACTCCTCATCCTTCTTGGCAATGGTAACCTCCCCTTCAACAAAGTTCTTTTTGATGAGTTCAATATCAATAATGGATAAGACTTATCTATTTTGGACATTTATTGGTATGGACTTATCCTCCACACATGCCAACTCCTTAGCAAGCTTGGCTAAAGCATACGCTTATGGAGTTCTCTCCTCGAGGAATCTTATAAATGGTAACCTCTAGGATATGGGCCAACAACTCCATGCTATAGTTGTGGTAGTGATGGAGCTTGGGCTTTATAACCTTATAGGACCCAACATTTTGTTTGATAACTAGTTGAGAATCCCTGAAGATGTTGATGTTATGGATGCTTAGAGTAATGGCTAACTCCAAATTGGAAATTAGAGTATCATATTTAGCTTCAATGTTGGTGCAAGGATTGGACAGATGATATGAGAATCTCATCACATTACGGTCCAGAGTTAAGAGAACTATTCCTACCCCTGTCTTTCCTAGAATAGCAGATTATGGTTCTTTTCCTCTTTGAGAGGATGCCGCACCATCAAAGTACATCTCCCAGCAGTGAATGCTAGTATCCCCTAAGTTCATGATTTATTCATTAGGGAAATTATCACTAAGTGGAGAGTCAGCAGGAAGTGGGTGTGCTGCTAAAAAATTTGCTTACCCTTGTCCTTTCGCTGCACGGAGGAGTACAAAGGTAATGTCAAATTATGAGAGGGTCATGGACCGTCATGCCAATCATTCAAATAACTTCGGCCGAGTCATGAGATACTGCAGTGGATTGATGATAGAGATTAAGTTCACCTTATGAAGAAGCATGTAATGTTGTAGCTTTGGGATGCAAAGATTAAAACTAGGCAATGCTTCTCAGTGGGTGGATAATTAGCCTCAATAAGGATTAGACGGCTGAGGTAGTAGAGTTCATTTTCCTTCCCTTCATCATTGGCTTGGGCCAACAAAGCACCAAGGGAGTCATCTAATGCAGTAGTGTAAAGTATGAGCGATAAGCCCAGGATAGGGGCTGCTAGAACTGACAGCATCATCAGGTAATGCTTGATGTCTTTGAAAGCATGTTCACACTTATCATCCCACTTAATCTTGGCATCATTTTTGATAGTGTTGAGAATGGCAGACATCTTCTAGATAAGTTGGATATAATGCATCTTAAAGATGCCAACCACCCTTGGAATGACTGAATTGAGTTAAACTTTTAGGAGGTGGCATTTCTAATATCGCATTGATCTTTTTTGGATCAATTTCGATATCCTGGTGTCAAACAATAAACATAAGGAATTTCCCTGAAGCTACTCTGAATGCACACTCCAAGGGGTTCATTTTGAGGTTAAATTGTCTTAACAGTCTGAAAACTACTCTCAAGTCAAAGAGATGGTCTTCCTTTTTTTTACTTTTGATCACGAGATCATCGACATAACACTCGACTTGATGATGAATGAGTTTTGTTGAGTCATAGCCTTGGTATGTAGCTAGCATTTTAAGGCTAAAGGCATGACCTTATAGTAATAGATTAGGGGTGGTCTTCTTTATTTGGTTATATCTAGATAAGCCATCCATGAAAGAGAAGACTGCATGAAATGAGGTAATGTCCACCATCAACTCTAAGATTGGTAGAAATTCTTCTTTTGGACATGCCTTATTTAAATCCCTATAATTTTCTCATATGTGAATTTGACCATTATTTTTCTTAATTGGGATTATGCTAGCTAACCAGGTAGGGTATTTCTCTTTTTAGATGAAGCCATCATCGATTAGTTTCTTGACTTAAAAAATGACTTGCTATTCTATGTCTAATCGCATGCATCTAGGAGCTTGCTTGATATGGTTAGCAATAGGCTATATTCCTAGTTTATGGACTGCTACGCCAAGAGCCAATCTAAGAATCTCTTTGTAACTCCATGTAATGCAGTCCTTAAACTCGGTCAATGGTTGACTTGATATTGGTTTTAATTTCTTTCAACGAAGAACATATGTAAGTCAGGCTTGGATCTTCCTCAATTCCTAAGTTGATTTCCTTGAGCTCATCAATGGTTGACTTGATCTCTACTTTGAACTCTAGCGGTGCATCTTTGACTTCATAGTCATCTAGATCATCTAAAGTTTTTAAGCATAGCTCCTCATATGATTTAATGTGATTTGAAAAGAACTTATCAGATTTCAAATGATTGGTGATGACTAAGCAGTAATCATCATCATCTATTAGACCTTATCTTGAATCTAGTCTAGTCTTAATTGAGAGCTTTTGCATTTGTTCTTCCATATTCTTTTGAAGTAGTCTGACCTATGATTTGACAAAGTATGTGGGATTAACCCTTTCTTTGCCAAATTATGAACACAAGGAAAGTACCAATCAAAAGGTAATTCTATAAAATCTTTATATGAATCATCCTCAAGTTCTACATCAACTTCTTGACTTGAGGATGATGCTCCTAGAAAGAACCTGTTAGTCTTCACACTTATGGATGACTTAGGGGCTTCCTTAACTACCAAACCCTCAGCTTTATGAGAGGAAAGTGAGGTTATAGCTAAGGTTCCCAACTGATTCCTAATTATTTCATATATAGACTTAGATACACTTATGCTTAGATTTGGAGCCTGGTATTCATCACTATTTGGCTCAAGTGTCACCTCCAAGGGAATCTACTATTGAGAAGAGCTGGATGTTATGCTAACTATATAAAACTCATCCTATGAACTAGATTCTAAGTCTATATAGATAGTAGTTGTACTCCTAGTAGCTGGGAAAAATCATCTATTGGGTGGCCAATAAGGAGGTTTTCCACCCACTGCCTCTAAGCGGCCTCTTCCTGCCTAGTGGAGGTCAAGTCATTTTACCCATGTTGAATGGAGTAATGAGCTATGAATCTAATGTATGGCTCCACTTCCTCCTCAAGTCCACTCCCTTTTATTTTCCTTTTCATTTTATCTTTTCTTTTCCTTTTCTTTTTCTTTCTTTCTCTTTTTCTTTTATTTTTAAGCTTTGGTAGTAAGTTGTATTCTCATATATGCCAACCTCATGAACTATAAATGGCTTGAGATCTCCTTTGACACAGTAGACGATCCCACCTCTCATAAACTTCATACACAGATATAGAGCGGATGGAACTATGTTGTTCTCATGTATCCATGGTCTCCCAAGCAAAGCGTTGAAAGATGTATCCGAGTCTATAATGTGAAACTTGGCTTCATTCTTCTAATCATCTATCTCTAAGGGGAACACTATGGAGCCTAAGGTCTATTGACCTCACTTCTCGAGTACAGATCCAATCTTCCCATCTTAGACTTAAAAGTCTTCTATACACTGAGACTTTTTTAGTCATAAGACACTTCTAACAAGTAAGTAAACACCTAGAAGGGTTAACTATAGGATTAGGTTATGCCTTAAGGATTAGGATAATCCACTTACCCTATAACCTAAATCCAATCAATGTTCACCTTCTCAAACCAAACTCAAGTTCAATTAAAACATCAAATTAAAATCCAAATCCAAACCCTAATTTTAAAAACCAAATGATTGAAGCCCATGATCAAATCCAAACTTGAAACCCTACCTAAGTCATATGATCCCATGGACTTAGCCAAATCTTAATCAAAATCAATCCAAAATCAATGATTTTCTCATAATCAATTTATATCTTCAATCATCTTCCTAATAAAATCAAATCTACATTCAAATAATCAAATCTAAATTAAACTAAATCAAATTAGATCAAAACTCTTCCTAAGCCACATGACCTATCCCATGGACTTAGCTAAATCTTAATCCAAATCAAGTCAAACTCAATTGATTTTCTCACAAATCAATCTTCACAAATTTAAATGAAATATACATTTAAATCATCAAAACTAAATCAAACCAAATCAAAATACAAACTAAGCCACATGACCCTCCATGGACTTAGCCAAATTCCTTCATTCCAAAACCCAAATTCAATTGATTTTTTCATGAATCAATCATACCTTCAATTATATTCACAAATATAAATGAAATCTACAATCATAAAGCCAAACCGAAATCAACCCAAGTCAAACCCAACTTAACCCTTTTGACTTGAAATGTTCAGATAAACCAAAACACATTTGAACAGACAATTGTAGTTGAATTTATATATTAATCCTAAATCCATATATAACTCAACTAAATCAAACTCAACCCAAATCAACCCAACTAAACCTAATTGGTCCACTTGACCCAAAGTGGCCAATTTGACCAATTTGAGCCAAGTTCTAATTCTACCCAAATTGGATTGAACCAAGCCCATCAAAACCTCCCATCATGGTTGTTGATCACCCTAAGTTGACCAATTATCATAAATTGGGTTGAATCAAGTCATTTTGGTCATTTGACCAAGTCTTGAAACCTATGCCAAATCCCTTGAAACTAATGATTCTTACTAAATCAAAATCAATATTTGAATATGACTTGACCTTCAATTGAGTCAAACAGAACCCAATTGGTTCTCTTGACCCAAGTTGACCCAAATTGACCTATAATATCAAATTGATTTACCAAACAAGTTCATTCTAAATTGATTATTGAATTTGACCAAAGCTATGATTGGACCCAATTGAACCCAATTGACCTACTTAGCCAAATTGACCTAAAGGTTCAAGTTGGCTAAATCAAAACCAGATCCAAATTAATTGAAACCAAAGCCTACAATCATCTTCAATTGGTCAACTAAACCCAAACCAACACCCAATCAAGCCAATTTGGCCAATTTGGTCAAATTGGTCAACTTAACCCATTTATCCCAAATGAATTCAAATGAGCCAAAATCAAATCTAAGCCAAACTAAACCAAACCTATTGAACCAAAACATCCCAAATGATCATATGAACTTGACATAACCCTTGGTTTCACCCAATTTGACCAATTGGTCTTCTTGTCCCAATCTAACTCAATTTGACCTAAATGAGTCAAACTGAGCCAAACCTAACAAACTAATTCCAACTAACTTGAAATTTGTCCTAGCCCACTTTTGGCTCATTTCAAATCTGTCCAATTCAAATCCAATTGCAAATGATCATTCTACCCTTAGGTCAAGGACATCACATTAGACAAATCACCCACGTAAGTGGTCATTTCTATTCCTTGGCCACTTGGTACCCTCCCAATGGTCCACCTAGAACCTAAGACACTGCCTAACCTTACCAAAGAGGTGGTTTGGTCAGCCATGACCCAAAAGTGGTGAAATCACCTTACCCTCCCCATTAGAGCATTTGAAACCCATAGGACACCCAAGATTCCTCCTTGGCATCCACCTCCACACATTCAACAAACAAAGCCGAGCTAACTCACCTCCTCGTTAACTCCCAAGTCTCCTTGAGATAGTCGAATGGCCACAAAAACCCAGATCCCAGTCCAAGATGGGGTGTTATACACCTCCTCGTTTCCACTCAAACACACATAAAAATCATTCCTTAGAGCCCAAGATGAGCCTCTAGAGCCATTCCCTAACCTTCCAAGTTTGTTCCTCGATCAGAAAATGCCAGTCCCATCTGTCCCGAAATAAGACACTCCCATTTCTGACCTAACTTCCTCATTTCTTCATCAAACTCAAATTAACTTTGTATGCACCTTTCGTAAGTATCGTTGAGAAAGAATGAATAATCTTCCAAGCTTCTTGTCGAAGGATCTCTATGCCATTGATAAGAATTTTTTGGAGATTTTTAGTAGATTTCAAGAGAGGTCTTATCTTATCATGAGCCAATGGATATTAATTCTTTGAGAATAGACTATGCATCCTAGATGTTCACTCATATAAGAGTGTTAAAATGAGGGATGATAGGTTACTTACTAGGGACAAGACTCTTTCTCTGAGAAAGAGGATTTCTTTTAACTAGGGATATTGATAGACACATCAAGCTATGTAAATTGTGCTATATAAAACCAAAGTTTAGAATATAGGCCTGTATACTTCCCTCATGGTTCCAAAGTTAACTTGGGTAGATGTGCGCATAAATTTCATTGTGGTTCTGCCATGAACTTAAAGAAATAAAGATACTATCATGGTGGCAGTAGATCACTCTCCAAAATGACACTTTATACTTTGCCACAAGATGATAGATACCAGCACATAATTGATCTCTACTTTAAGGAGGTGGTTTGATTTTATGGTGTGATAAAAGCCATCACTTTAGATTGAGACATGAATTTTTTGAATCACTTTTCGAGGTCCTTTTAGAGTAAGTTCTGCACAAAACATCAATTCAATTCAACAACTAAGGTGTAAAGCAGTGAGCCTTTATTAGTGTTACTCGATATTATTTATTTTAGCTCGAATTTGTTGGTGTTGCTCGAATCAAGCTCGTTTGTTTGTTTGCTTTCGAGATTGGCTCGAATATGTTCATTGAACAAACTTCCTCAAATTTGTTAAATAAAGTAATAAAACTAATAATTTCTTTTGATTTTTGAACTATTAAATATGGAACATAAAATTTTAGTTACAAATAAAAAAAAAACACATAATAAAAACAAAAATTTTATTAACAAAAAATAGTTATAATTTATAAGATCCATTCCACATTCCTCATCAAACATACATACTAAATAACAAAATTACATACTAAATAACAAAATACTTACAAATTGACATACATTAAACAAGTTAAATTTATATAAATCAAAATAAATACATTGGTTGAAAATATACGTCAAAATATAAAAGCCCATTAAAATGTAATTTTTCTCTTAATTCGAATTATTTTTTTGAACAAGTAGTTGTCACATCATTGTTAATAATAAATAAGCTCAAATGAAATTTATGAAATATTTCAACATACTTGTCACATGTTTAATAATAGTAGGACCTGATGATATTCCAATTGAAGTTTGCAAATTATAGAGTGGAGAAAGATGCCAGATGAGTGGAGGAAGAGTTTGTTGGTTCTTATATTTAAGAATAAAGATGATGCACAAGAGTGTGCAAATTATAGAGGAATTAAGTTAATGTGTCACACATTAAAATTATGGGAGAGAGTAATATAGCATAGGTTACGATGTGATACGAAAGTTTCTCACAATCAGTTTGGTTTCATGCCAGGTAAATCTACTATGGATGTTATATATTTGTTAAGAGGTTTGATGGAGAAGTATAGAGAAAGTAAGGAGGATCTATATATGATATTTATTGATTTAGAGAAAGCTTATGATAAAGTTTCAAGAGATGTTTTTTGGAGAGTTATAGAATAGAAATGAGTTAATATTGGTTATATTACATCCGCGAGAGCTTGGAATACCAGAAACGGTATTGACGGATAAAATAAAACATTTCTTAACATTTCCAATCATAAATAAAATCTCCAATCTCCAATCATAAAAGAGCCATTACAAACCACAAATAATTATACAATTTGTCCATACTTAAATATTCTAACAAAGTTCAGGAGAAAATACACTTTAAACATAACTCAACATGACATAATTACCTATCTCACGTCCCTCTGGTAAACATGACTTTCCTTATCGACTATTTAATTAGTAGGATTATCCGAAAAAGATTAAGCAACTAACAAATGAATATAATTCAGTGGGTCAATTATGTTATTACACTATAGTAAACAAGAACAAAAAATTAGTATGCATGCCAGTTTTTATTGTCACATGTACATAAAAGAAATCTGCTCAAACAATCAAACCTATGGGAGGTAGGTATACATAAACATTTATCAGTAGCATATGAGAGTCCATATACATAAACATTTATCAGTAGCATATGGAGGTTGATATACATAAACATTTATCAGTAGCATATGGGGGTCGGTATACATAAACATTTATCATATAAACTTTTACTTTTTACTTTTATCATCCTTATAAGAGCCACCGTCGAAATACTCATTCAAAGAACAAGTATCTATTACCATTGCCATTTGTCAATTTCATTGGCCCTTTTGAATTATTTGCCAATTTCATTGACCCTTTTGAATCATTTGTGCCTGTACATTGTGTCCCCGAGGTCATAAAGGTGAACTCGTTTAACATACACATTCATAGCATACAATTATACCACTATGAACATTAATTCATGATTAACAGTAAATCAATGAACTTTATAAAATGATAACGTGACAATATGATCTAGCATTCAGGTTATTATCCAATATGAAGAAACAGTAAGCTACATCACAGTTTAAGAAAGAAATAGGAAAAATCATCACAACTTGCAGTACATTAAAAAGTCATAATCATATGAACATGCATTTCATCATAAGAAATTAAGATATTTTACCATAAATGTAAGAATATAATTACCCATTTTAACTTGCAATTTCCTCTTGAATCTCCTTTCCTTTAACGCTTCATTCCTTAATTGAAATTCCTATAGAATCAAATATTAATTTAATCAATACTCTTGAACCTCCTTACATATAGCTTTTATAATTTAACACTCACATCGTCCTTATTCATTACCTATTTTCTAGGTTAAAATTAAATCTTCAATTAATAATAATTATTATTATCATATTTTGTAATTTAATTATTAAATTATATACATACACAATATATTCCATTCTTCTCTTTTCAAGGATTAATTTTCCTAATTTAACCTATTTCTTTGAAATTAATAAATCTTAAATTATGTACACACATTTTCCGTAAACACTACCATTACCGGTCCCAAGTCCGGATGCAAAAAGTGGAGAGTTGCGTTAGGTAGTCGACAACCAGCGTAAAATTTGTCGAAATAATCATGACATGAATCCTTTAAATCATTGTGCTAATGCTGAGCGTCCCAGGCGGCGCCTTGTATGACCATCTGATGAAAAATGTGCTGAAACATTTGCATGGTGCAGTGCAGTGTTAAATAAGCAAGGGTTCCCACATTATGGACGGATGCGGGCAAAGAAGTTAGTCCATGAAACTAGAATTAGGTTAGGATCTTGGAATATAGGTATTCTTACAGGTAAATTAATGGAATTAATAGATATTATGGTTCATAGAAAATTAAATATTTTATGTGTTCAAGAAACTAAATAGGTTGGTGAGAAGGCCGAAAAGACTGATAGTTTAGGTTTTAAACTTTGGTATTCAGGTAAAAGTCGAACTAGAAATGGTGTAGAGGCATGATTATAGATAAAGTTTGAAGATAATGTTATAAGTATTAATAGATGTGAAGATAGAATTATAGCTTTAAAGATTATTGTTGATACTAAGATTATCAATGTTATAAGTGTCTATGCTCTCAAGTAAGTTTGGAGGTAAGCTCGAAAGAAAATTTTGGAATGAATTAGAGGATTAATACAAAAGATACCTCTTGAAAGAAAACATGTTGATGAGTGGTGGAATATTTTAAAAGTATTCATGGTGGATGGATTTGGGTGACTAATGAAGAAGGTAGGACTATATTAGATTTAGCTTATGAATTTGTAGTTGCTAATACTTTATTTAAGAAAAAGATGAACATATTATTACTTATAAAATGGATCTAGTAAAACACTGATTGATTATTTTAGATAAGAAAAATAGATCGTTTTGATTGTAAAGATTGTAAGGTCATTCCAAGTGAAAATCTAAGTACCTAAAATTGACTATTAGTTTTAGATTTTAAGATGAAAGGTTGTAAGAGAAAAAATAAACTAAATTATTGTCCTAGATTAGATGGAACTCTTAAAAATACAAATAAAATATTTTTAAGAGCAAGCTAGAAATTAGAATTTGGGATGTTTATAAGGAAGCTAACGTTATGTGAGAAAAATATCAAGTGAAATTAAGCAAGTTGCTAAAGATGTGCTTGGAGAATCAAAGGAAAAGCTTCTTTTAATAAGAATAGTTGGTGGTGGATGCAAGAAAATATAAGAAATAAGAAGCATTGTTATAAAACTTAGTTTAGATGTAAAACTGAGAATTGGGAAAGATATAAAGTGGTCTGTAGAGATTCTAAGAAAGCAATATATGATGCAAAAAATTTAGCTTTTAGTGATTTATACAATAGATTAGATACAAAAGAAGGTGAAAGATGTAATATAGGAAGACATCAAAATAAAAAAAAAAAAAAATTTCATATCCGCGCATGAAAGGAAAGAAAGGGATCCAAAGGGAGGGGGGTTTCGACAAATCAAAAAATTCTGAGAGAGAAAGGAAGGGAGAAGGCTCTACCGTTCTAGTCGTCGTCGGCAATCGTCATGAGGATAAAAGATTTAATTTTGTGGTCTTGTCGGCCGAGGAAGGAGGAGAAACGACGAAAGCGTCGTGAATAAGGAGAGTCGAGCAGCGCATTGTGCGTGAGGAAAATCTGACGAATCGGCGTAAGAGGAAAAGAGCGCCGAGCGCGCGTCGTGATGGAACGAGCAAGACAACACAAGAAGCTCTTGTCGAAGAGATAATCGGTGTTGCGATCGGTACCGTACGTGGAAGGAAAAGAAGAAGCTCGAACGGGTCCTCCTTAAGGCAAACCGAGAGATACAAGTAAATCAGTTATTTAAGTATATGTTTAATTAAAAATTTGATTTTAATGCTATTTCAAGTTTAATTTAGGGTTTATAAATTAACTTAGGGTCTATAGATTTAAGCAAGAAATGTAAATTGGGAATATGTGAGATGAATCACAGTTAAGTAATTAAGTGTTAAACCCTCACATATGAAAAATAATTTCAAATGTAATAAAAATCTTAAACCTATGCTAAACTATATGTAAGGAGGTTCAAGAGTATTGATTAAATTAATATTTGATTCTATAGGAATTTCAATTAAGGAAGGAAGCGTTAAAGGAAAGGAGATTCAAGAGGAAACTGCAAGTTAAAGTGGGTAATTATGTTCTTACATTTATAGTAAAAATGTCTTTAATTTCTTATGATGAAACGCATGTTCATATGATTATGACTTTTTCATGTACTGCAAGTTGTGATGATTTTTCATGTTTTTTCTTAAACTGTGATGTAGCTTACTGTTTCTTCATGTTGTATAATAACTTGAATGCTAGATCATATTGTCACGTTATCATTTTATAAAGTTCATTGATTTACTGTTAATCATGAATTAATGTCCATAGTGGTATAATTGTATACTATGAATGTGTTGTCACCTCCTTATAGTGCTGGATACTGTGCACAAAATGATTCAAAAGGGCCAATGAAATTGACAAATAATTCAAAAGAGCCAATGAAATTGGCAAATGGCAATGACAATGATAATAAATACTTGTTCTTTGAATGAGTATTTCGACGGTGACTCTTGGAAGGATGATAAAAGTAAAAAAAAATAAAAGTTTATATGATAAATGTTTATGTATCGACCCCATATCTTGATAAATTTATGTATCCGATCATCATATCTTGATAAATGTTTATGTATACATACCTCCCATAGGTTTGATTGTTTGAGTATATTTCTTTTATGTACTTGTGACAGCAGAAAACTGGTATGCATACTAATTCTTTCTTTTTGTTTACTATAGTGTAATAGCATAATTGACCCACTGAATTATATTCATTTGTTAGTTGCTTAATTTTTTTCAGGTAATCCTACTAATTAAATGGCTGATAGAAGGAAAGTCATGTTTACTGTCGTAGAGGGACTTCAGGAGATAGGTAATTATGTCATGTTGAGTTATGTTTAAAATGTGTTTTCTCCTGAACTTTGTTAGAATATTTATGTATGGACAAATTGTATAATTATTTGTGGTTTGTAGTGACTCTTTTATGATTGGAGATTGGAGATGTTATTTATGATTGTAAATGTTAAGAAATATTTTATTTTATCGTCAGGCTTCTCCTTGGTATTCCAAGCTCAGGGCGGGAGTGAAAAAAATGTATAAGTTAATAAAGAAATAAGAGAAGTAAAGATATAATTTAAGTGAGGGGTATTAAGAATGAAAATAATAAAGTGCTTTTCTTAGAAAAGATATTGAAAATAGGTGGATGAGGTATTTTGATAAACTTTTCAATGAAGGATCACGAAAACGATTGATTTTAGCAACCTTAATACCTAAACCAAAATAGAGAATTTCATTTTATCATCGTGATTAGTAAATATGAAGTTAGTGAAGCTTTAAAGAAAATGAAATGTGGAAAAGCGGTATAGCGGATAATATTCCAATAGATGTGTGGAAATATTTAGGAGATCAAGGAATTTCTTGGCTTACAAATCTTTTTTAATGTTATTTTAAAGACTAAAAGATGCAGATGAGTGGAGAAAAGAGTTTGTTGGTTCTATATTTAAGAATAAAGGTGATGCACAAGATTGCAAATTATAGGAATTAAGTTAATGTGCCATACATTAAAATTATGGGAGAGTAATTGAGCATAGTTACGATGTGATGAAGTTTCTCACAATGAGTTTGGTTTCATGCAGGTAGATCTACTATGGATGCTATACATTTGTTAAGAGGTTTGATGGAGAAGCATAGAAAATAAAAGGATCTACATATGATATTTATTGATTTAGAAAGCATGATAAAGTCTCAAGAGATGTTCTTTGGAGAGTTCTAGAGCGAGAAAGAAGTTAATATTGGTTATATTCAAGTCATTAAGGATATGTATAGAGTCACTTGTGTCCAAACACAAGGAGGATTGACAAACTATTTTCCTATTTTTGGATTACATCAAGGATCAACATTAAGCCCTTATCTTTTTACTTTAGTTATGGATGTTCTTACGAGGCATTTACAAGAAGATGTACCTTGGTATGCTTTTGTTGATGACATTCTTCTTGTTGATAAGACTAGAGAGGAGTCCAAAAACTTGAATTATGGAGGTCAACTTTAGAGTCTAAAGGTTTTCGTTTAAGTAGATCTAAAACCGAATATATGGAGTGTAATTTTAGTTGTAAGTTTTAGTGATAGTGTTGTGACTTTAGGTAATCAAGTAATTAATAAGATGATTTAGATATTTAGGCTCTATTGTTCAAAATGATGGTGAAATAGATGGAGATGTTATTAGTAGAATTCAAGTTGGATGGTTGATATGGAGGAATGCCCGGCCTATTATGTGATAGAAAAGTTCCACTTAAACTTAAGGAAAATTTTATAAGATAGTGGTAAGACCGCAATGACTTATGGCGAATGTTGGCAATAAAAGAGAAGCATAAGACTAAGTTAAGTGAGATGAGGATGCGAGTGGATGTGGCTTTACTCTTAGATAGAATGCAAAATGAGTATGTTGGAGTAGAAAGGGTAGATAAGATTAGGGAGAGTCGCCTGATGGTTTGGCCACATAAAGCCTACCGTCCATGACCATTAGGAGTGTAGATGCATTAGATTTGCCTTATGTTAAGAAAGGAGGTAGACCTAAAAAGACTTGGTTAAGATGTATAAAAATGATCTTAGTATACTTGAATTAAATGAGAATTTGACATATAATTGGACACAATGGAGACAAAGGATTTATGTAATACCCCACCAGTGGGATTAAGGCTTGTTGTTGTTAAATTAATAAATCTTAAGTTAAAACTATAAACTTTAAATCAAAGTTTGAGATCATAATATTAACATAAAAAATTCAATTAAACATCATTTTATAAATTATATACTTACATTACCTCTCGGTTTTGCTCTAACACACGCGACGACTCTTCTTCACTCACGCGCTGGAGGCTCTTTCCTTTCCTCCCCACAAGACTCGCTTCTCCTCGTCGTGACACGCCGCTGAAAGGCCTCTTCTTCTTCCACGATGCGTTGATACGCTGTGGCACGGACGTGACCATCTCGCTTTCCTTCTTTCTATTGTCGACATGTCCCGACGACGGCTCACTCTGCCAGGACGACAGAGTCTCCCCTTTCTCCTTCTCTCGCATGTTTTGGGAAAACTGACTCTCAGATTATTTTTTCTTTCCTTCCGCTGCTAACCTATGGTAGATATATATATATATATATTGGTTATTATAATCTCTCCTCTTATAAAATTTTGTCCTCAAAATTAAATGATATTAATAGAAATACACATATCTTTAATTAAATAATTGAGGATAAAGCTCCATTGATTCCTTCATGAAGCCGATCGATCCATGTTTCCACAAGACAGGACAAATGAAATTTCCCTATTCCCCGAGTTGCTTGACATCATAATCTATAATTTCTTTCCTCCTCCATAAATGTGAGATCGTCAATATCAATAGGATCAACAATAATATTGTTGGCTTCATCGAATATATTTTTAGAAGAGAAATGTGAAACACACATTGCATGTGAGAAGGTAGTATAAGCCACTTTTCCAATTATTTCCAAGATTTCATATGGACCTAATATAGCGGCTCAACTTTCCAACTTTGCCAAATCATTTTATACCTTTCATGGGGTGATTTTAAGAAATACAAATTCTCCGCTTCAAACTCTCACGATGTTTAGTATCATAATATTTCCTCTGCTTATCTTGAACAACTTTTAATCTATCACGGATCAATCTGATCTTTTCGGTTTTCATCAATTACATCACTCAATGATTCTTCTTTCACCTGTCTCCACCCAACAAAGCGGTGTTCTGCATTTTCTTCCATACAATGCTTCATAGGAGCCATACCAATACTTGTTTGAAAGCTATTGTTGTAGGCAAACTCAATCAAAGACAAATGAATTTCCCAATTTCCTCCAAAATCAAGGATACAAAGTCTAAACAAATCTTTAAGTGTTTGAATCGTTCTTTCTGACTGGCCATCAGTTTGAGGATGAAATGCAGTATTGAAAGTAAGTTTCGTACCTAAAGCTTCTTGAATTTTTCTCCACAGTCTAGATGTAAATCGGCCATCCCGATCGGATACTATAGATTTTGGCACATCATGTAACTTCACGATTTCATCAACATATTTCCTGCTATTTTCAACGGCATCGATTATTTGATAGATATAAAGTGTGCGATTTAGTCAACCTATCAATAATAACCTAAATATGGCATCCTTTTACGGATCTAGGTAAGCCATATAAAAATCCATAGCAATATTATCTCATTTCCACTCGTATCGGTAAGGGTAAAGTCCACTGCTGTTCGCCTTTAACCATCTGACATGATTGATATTTATAATCAAATTCAGCTACACTTCTTTTCATTCCTGGCCACCAAAATATTTCCTTAAGATCCTAATACATTTTGCTACTACCTAGATGAATTGTATAATTTGAATGATGTACTTCATCTAAGATATCTTTCCTCAAATCTCTAACATTTGGAATGCAAACCCTACCATGACACTTCAGTAATCCCTCTTCATCGATTTCAAAATCTTCAGATGACCTACTTTTACCAAATCTAAAATTTTCGAAAGTCATCATCTTGAGGTAGAACATCTCATATTTCTTTCAAATTTGATTAATAACCATTTTATTTAACAATAAAACATGATCATCTCAGATTTAATAATTGAAATTTCTAATTTTTCTAAATCTTTAATCAATTCCCCCTATTGAGAGATCAACCAATAAGCACTACCAGATATTTTTCTACTTAAAGCATCAGCAACTACATTTGCCTTCCCAGATGATATTGAATATCCAAATCATAATCTTTAATGAGTTTCAACTATCTCCTTTGTCTTAAATTTAGCTCCTTCAAGTAAAGATATATTTCAAGTTTGATGATCGTGAAAACTTCACACCTTTACTTCATATAAATAATGCATCCAAATTTTAATGCAAATATCACCGCTAGCTTCTAGATCATGGGTTGGATAATTTTTTCATGATTTTTCAATCTGGAAGCATAAGTAATCACTCTTCCATTCTCAAGTACACATCCCAAGCCTCTTAATGATGCATCACTATAAATTTGAAATCTTTCTCGCCGATGGAATAGTTACTAGTGTAGTATTAAACAATTCTTCAATTTTGAAAAGCCTCTTCACACTGATCTGACCATTCAAATTTGATTGCTTTCTGAGTTAACTTTGATAGTGGTATGACAATCGGAAAACCCTTCAACGAATCTTCAATATCTTGCCAATCCTAAGAAACTGACTGTGACGTAGTGGTCGGATCATTCATATTGCTCGACTTTACTCGATCCATAAATCCCTTCATTACTAATCATGTGCCCCAAGAATATGATATTATTTAATCAAAATTCACACTTTAAAAACTTTGCATACAATTCATTTTCTTTAGAGCTTGTAAAATAATGAAGATAATTTTCATGCTTCATCTCGTGAATAAATTAGAATATCATCTATGAATACAATCACAAATGAATCTAAAATAGTTTAAAGATTCTATTCATGAGATCCATAAATATACTGAGCATTTGTTAAGCCAAAAGGCATCACCACAAAACTCATAGTGCCATACCTTGTAATCTTTGGTATATCTTCTCTTTGATTCTCAACTAATGATAACCCGATATTAAATCAATCTTTGAAAATCAAGTCCTTCTAGTTGGTCAAAGAGATCATCAATTCTTGGCAATGGATATTTATTCTTCAATGTGAGTTTATTAAGTTCTCTATAATCGATGCATATTTTAAGCTTCCATCTTTCTTCAAATAATACAAGAGCTCCCAAGAAGATGTGCCTAATAAATCTCTTCTCTAACAGAACGATTCTTCAACTCTTGTAATTCTTTAACCTCCATTCCATATGGTACTTTTGCTACATGTTTTGCATATTGAATTAAATAATTAGAAAAATTTATCTCTCTGACTGGAGATAAACCTGGTAAATCATCTAGAAAGATTTCTGGATACTCTTTTACTACTGGTACATCATCTATCTTCTTTACCTCTTTAGTAACATCGATAATTTGAGCAAGAAACCCTTTATAGCCTTTTCAAGATCTTTTGAACTTTTAAGCAAGACACCATCATAGTTAAACTCCTTTATGCCCCACCTAATTTGAATTCTTCTTTTCCGTGAATATTGAATTTGATTATCTTTTACAACAATCTATAGAAGATAATATTTAGATAGTAATCCATTCCTAAAATCACATCAAATCTCTTCATAAAATTTATCATCTTTCTAATGACTCTTTGATTATGATCATACTTATATCCCTAAATATAATCACATGCAAATCTCACTCTGATACCATTCTTGTCACACGGCCGAGCTTGGAATATCAAGGAATGACGGTGGACGGATAAAATAAAATATTTCTTAATATTTCCAATCATAAATAAAATTTCCAATCTCCAATCATAAAAGAGCCACTACAAACTACAAATAATTATACAATTTGTCCATACTTAAATATTCTAACAAAGTTCAGGAGAAAACACACTTTAAACATAACTCAACATGACATAATTACCTATCTCCCAAGTCCTCTACGGCAAACATGACTTTCCTTCACCATTTAATTAGTAGGATTACCTGAAAAAGATTAAACAACTAATAAATGAATATAATTCAGTGGGTCAATTATACTATTACACTATAGTAAACAAGAAAAAAGAATTAGTATGTATGCCAATTTTTATTGTCACACGTACATAAAAGAAATCTGCTCAAATAATCAAACCTATGTGAGGTATGTATACATAAACATTTATCAAGAGTATATGGGGTGGGTATACATAAATAATCATATGTGGGTGGTATACATAAATATTTATCAAAGATATGCCGCATAAACATTTATCATATAAACTTTTACTTTTACTTTTATCATCCTTCCAAGAGCCATCGTCGAAATACTCATTCAAAGAACAAGTATCTATTACCATTGCCATTTGTCAATTTCATTGGCCCTTTTGAATTATTTGCCAATTTCATTGACCCTTTTGAATCATTTTTGCGCATATCAAGGCCCCCAGTAACCATAAAGGAGTGAACTCTCCGCTTTAACATACACATTCATACATACAATTATACCACTATGAACATTAATTCATGATTAATAAAATCGAACTTTATAAAATGATAACGCGACAATATGATCTAGCATTCAAGTTATTATCCAACATGAAGAAACAGTAAGTTTCATAGTTTAAGAAAGAAATAGGAAAAATCATCACAACTGCATGAAAAAGTCATAATCATATGAACATGTGTTTCATCATAAGAAATTAAGATATTTTACCATAAATGTAAGAACATAATTACCCACTTTAACTTGCAGTTTTCTCTTGAATCTCCTTTCCTTTAACGCTTCCTTCCTTAATTGAAATTCCTATAGAATCAAATATTAATTTAATCAATACTCTTGAACCTCCTTACATATAGCTTTTATAATTTAACACTCACATTCGTCCTTATTCATTACCTATTTTCTAGGTTAAAATTAAATCTTCAATTAATAATAATTATTATCATATTTTGTAATTTAATTATTAAATTATATACATACACAATATATTCCATTCTTCTCTTTTCAAGGATTAATTTTTCTAATTTAATCTATTTGCTGAAATTAATAAATCTTAAGTTAAAAACTATAAACTTTAAATCAAAGTTTGAGATCATAATATTAACATAAAAATTTCAATTAAACATCATTTTATAAATTATATACTTACATTACCTCTCGGTTTTGCCCTAACACACGCACGACTTTTCTTCACTGACGACGGAGGCTCGGCCTTTCCTCTCCGGCACTCACTTCTTCCTCGTCGGCATACACGCGCGACCTTCTTCTTCTTCCTTGGCGACGACGGTTGACGACCTGCAGGCACTGACGAACAGTCGCCGCCGCTTCTTTCTTCCTCGGTCGTCGACGACGTTGACGACGATCTCACTCAGGTACAGGTAGAGTCTCCCCTTCTCCTTCTCTCGCATGTTTTGGGAAAACCGACTTCCCTCAGATTCTTTTCTTTCCTTCACATACATATATATATATTTTTCCGGTTATTACATATTCAAGTCATTAAGGATATGTATACTAGAGCCATGACTTGTGTCCAAATACTAGGAAGATTGACAAAATATTTTCCAATTTTGTATTATATCAAGGACCAACTTTAAGTCCTTATCTTTTGCTTTAGTTATGGATGTTCTTATTAGGCATTTATAGGAAGATATACCTTGGTGTATGCTTTTCGATGACTTTCTTCTTATTGATAAGACTAGAGGGAGTCCAAGAGAAACTTGAATTATAAATGTCAACTTTAGAGTCTAAAGGTTTTTATTTAAGTAGATCTAAAACTGAATATATGAAGTGTAATTTTAGTTGTAGAAGTTATAGTAGCAGTGTTGTGACATTAGGTGAACAAGTCATTAAAAAGAGTGATCGATTCAAATATCTAGTCTCTATTGTTCATAATGATGGTGAAATAGATCGAGATGTTATCAAGAATGGTTGAAGTGGAGGAATGCATCCTACCTATTGTGTGATAGAAAAGTACCGCTTAAATTTTAGAAAAAATTTTATAAGATGATGGTAAGACCTGCAATGATTTATGGTGTAGAATGTTGGCAATAAAAGAGAAGTATAAGACTAAGTTAAGTATTGCAGAGATGAGGCTGCTCAGGTGGATGAGTGGCTTTACTCTTAGAAATAAAATGCGAAATGAGTATGTTCGTGAAAAAGTTGGAGTAGCTCCACTGGCAGATAAGATTAGAGAGTCACATAGATAAAACAAACATAAAAGGAGTAGATATTTGTAGAAGTGTAAAGAGGGCAACTAGGCTAATAATAAAAATGACATTAGTATATTTGACTTAAATGAGAATTTGATGACACAATGGAGATGAATGATTTATGTAGTGACCCCATTAGTGGATTGTTGTTGTTGTTGTTGTCACATGTTGAATAAATTTTCGACACTTTACATTAAATAAAAATATTGAGTTTTTAGAGGCTTAGATTTAATTATAATGCATACCTATATAATTGCTTTGTTTAACATGCTAATCCAAATATAGAGAAATAAAGGTTTAATCACATAAGTATTTTGATCATCTCAATAATCCTACATAAGGTTAACAAGTTGCATCCAAACCATAGATGAACAAAAGCTAAAATTTTGTTATCTTATCATAATTTTAATCTTCTATAGGGTTACATACATAAATGACAAACCAAAATGAAGTCAACAAGCAACATATATGGATTAGTGCATTTTAATCATAATCTCACTCTTATAATATTTAAAAAAAAAATTACATAATCAGTTATAAATGTAAATCAATTGAAATTAATCAACCAAACAACAGTGTATAAGACATGTTAAATGTTAGTGCATACAAATTACACAACCAATCATTAGTCTAACCAAAATATGAAATAATAATTATGTAAAATATTTTCTAAATTGTTTGATAACTCAAATGATTATCACCTAGCATGAAGGAATCTTTTAAAAGAACACCCAAAATTTTCTCTTTCAATACTTGTTGTATAGATATAAATTTTTTAAAGTACTTGAAAGATGCAAGGCATTAATAATATTAAGTTGCATAATAGTGAGAAGCACTTACTAAAAGTGTTTTAGTGATTTTTTAGGATGATCTAATTCAATTAATTGCATAAATCAATGCATTGACGCTCTCGACAGATAAACAACTTCTATATTCATATAGCACCCTACCACTGCATTGAATGCGAATTCAGAAACAATTATTATTATTTGAATGCGGATTCTGGAATCTCTCAGAAGAACACTCAAAATTTTCTTTCAATATTTCTTGCTGTAAGCAGATATAAATTTTTTTAAAATACTTGAAAGATACTAGGCATTAATAATATTAAGTTGCATGCTACTGAGAAGCACTTACTAAAAATGTTTTAGCATTTTTTCAGGATGATCTAATCCATTTAGCTGCACAAATCAGTGCATTAACTCTCTTGACAAATAAATAACTTCTATAATTATCTAGCACCCTACCACTAGCATTGAATGTGAATTAAGAAGTAATTATTATTATTTGAATTGATAATATATCATGTGTCATTCTAGGTAACATTGATATTTTAATGCATTCTTCTTTCACTAATTTAATATATCAAATTGCTCAGAATTACAAGAAAATAACCTTTCTTCAAGATTCACCTATATGTCAAACTTAGCAGGTTATATGGAGCTAGTTGACATAACAAAATCTTTAAAATCAACTATACAATCAAATTGAAATGTGCCAAAAAGATCTACAAGTGATTTGAAAGAAGAATATTCTTCATTGAGTGAATCATTTTTTGTAGTCACTGTGAAAATCTCAACATCATATATTGCGTGTATTTCTCAAAAAGCTTTCTTAACAGTTGTAATGTGGAAATCAAGCTCATATGGTTCATAGATCTTAGGGAATGTAAATGAGATGAACTTTAACTTTAAAAAAGGATTAAGAACCGCAACAATAAACATTACTAAGTTACACTCTCCCTAATATTCATCAAAAATTTTTTTATAACTATAGTCATTTTTCTCATTTACTCATATTTAGATTTAGATTCTTCTTAAAGAAATTTCTTAATATGTATAACAACAACAACAACAACGGCGACGACAACAACAGCAACAACAAGCCTTTATCCCACTAAGTGGGGTTGGCTACATGAATCCTTCGTCTCCATTGTGTCCTATTATGTGTCAAATTTTCATTCAATTCAAGTATTAAGGTCATTTTTATACATCTTAACCATGTATTTTAGTCTACCTCTTCTTAACATATAGGCAATTACTCTCCTAACCTAGTCATTAGACGACCGATGCTTTATGTGGTCAAACCATCTAAGGCGATTCTCTATAATCTTATCTGCCACTAGAGCTACTCCAACTTTTTTCCGAATATACTCATTTAGATTTTATCTCTAAGAGTAAAGCCAGTCCACCAGCACCTCATCTCTCGCAATCTTAACTTAGTCTTTTGCTTCTTTATTGGTCTGCAAAGATAAATCTCTTGTCTTACCATCATCTTATTAAATTTTTCCTTAAGGTTAAGCGGTACTTTTCTATCACACAATAGGCTAGATGTATTCCTCCACTTCAACCATCCAACTTGAATTCTACTAATAACATCTCCATCTATTTCACCATCATTTTGAACAATAGAACCTAAATACCTGAATCACTCACTCTTTGTAATGACTTGTTCACTTAATGTCACAATACTACCACTATAACTTCTACAACTAAAATTGCATTCCATATATTCAATTTTATATCTACTTAAACGAACCTTTATAATTTAAATTTCTCTTGGTCTCTAAGGTCTACCAACTATAACATCAGTTTCTTAACATGCATAATAGTTGACAAATAAATATTTGAAGTTATATGAGGTGTTAAAATTTGTTGTAGTGATATTATCCAATGTGTTGGCACATCAATACAAAACAAATGTGAAATATATAATTTTAGTTGTTTTATAATCTCAATAAATTTGTGTAACATAATAATAGATTTTTTCAGATATTTAATTGACTCTTTGATATTATAAATTATATCATGCACTTCCTTCAAACCATCTTGTACCATTATATTAATATATATGCGTAACACCTGATATAAAAAGGTCTATGAAAAATACAATTTTTCTCTCAAATCAAAATTGTTTTTAAGATAAGTAGTTGTTACATCATTGCTACTAACATTATCAAGAATAATTGTAGATATTTTATCATGAAAATTTCATTCTAGCAAGCAGTCACATATAGCATCATAATGAAAGTCCTAGTATGAGGAGGCTCAAGCTCAATAAAATTAATAATTTTTTTTCTTAAATGTTCCAAGGCTCATCAATGAAATAGATAATCAAACACATATATCCTATTGTTTGATTAGATGTCCAACAGTCTGATATTAATGAAACCTTTTGAACACTACTAAGGTAAGTCTTAAATTTTTTTTTCTCAACATCATAAACTCGCATGTCATCATTTTTAATAGTGTTTCTAAATATTCTTTCGTAGTTAGGATTCAAAAATTTCAACACTATGTTGAATCAAGTGTGTTCTATCATCACAAAAGGATATTCATAAATAATAATCATCCTTGCATTTATTTCTCTAACTTTTTTTTATCATAATTTTTAGGATTATGAAATATAGAAATGTCAAATTCACTATCAATATCAATATGTGAGAAAATTTAATCTCTTGTCTTTATCCGATAAATCAACAAGCTGTTGTCTCTTTGAAAATGTCAAATTCACTATCAATATCAATATGTGAGAAATTTAATCTCTTGTCTTTTATCTGATAAATCAACAAGCTGTTGTCTCTTTGATTTGATTTTATCAGAATCTCTAACATGTTTAAGAAGTTGGGATATTGTGTCTATTTTTGACTATGAAACTTAACTTTACAACATACACATTATAACCAAGGAATTTCAACACCTTTAGAAATGGTTTTGTTTTTCACAAAATATTCCCAAATAGTAGACTTTCTCTTCCTAGCCTTCTTAGACTGTAATTCAGGTCAACGATTTGTGAGAAATATTTTGAGATGTTTGATTGTGATTCTCTTCCATATTTTTCACCTCAACCAATCGCACTTCACTAGTTGATGCAAACTGTGATTACTCGAATGTTGACATATATGTAAGCTATGAATTATGCAAAATATCTTGTGTTAAACAATAAATATGACAAGAACTATGCTAAGTTTAATGGAGATAACAATCACATGATGCATTGATATCATTTTTTTTTGTCATAAGTCTCAAAAAGTCATAGCCTCACATATTGACATATATCATATAAACTTTAATGAATAAATAAATTAAAACTAAGTCAAATAGCAACCTCAAAATAACCACACTATAATAAAATTGAATTAACCACACCATAAGCTCGCTAACAACCAAACAACCCTAAATACATTCCACAAAAAATAGAATTAGCCACACGTACAACCTCAAGCAGTATCCACTGATACATAATTGTTCAACCAAACAGTCCCTAAACACCTTCAACCAAACAAGCCATAAAATACATACAATAGAACTTTCCAAAGCACATATATGTGAAACTCTAAACATCCACAATAGAATCACATTGATAAAAATTAACATTAGAATCGATTTCAACAGAGGCGTACTAAGAATCGATTTCACATTGAAAAAATTCAGATTCTGGATTCAGGATTCACGAGAAGGAAAGATCAACTAATAGCTCATAAAACTTGTGCAATATGAGAGCTTGAGATTGAGAGTTAAGAGAGTCGAGAGATAGATGGAATCACATAGAGGACTCAAAGGAGCGAGGTAGAGGATGAAATCGGGTGAGTAATAGAGAAACTAAATGAAACCTTAGACCTCCACTTGCTCAAGACACAAGAATGAGAGAGGACTGTAGGCCGCTTGAGGAGAAACCAAATAACAGATTAGCGCACTTTAGGAATAAGGTTTAGTGTGCGTGTGTGTATAAATGTATATGTATTTAAAACTAATTGGTTTAGAGTTAGGTGCATTAGTATATATTATTTTATATTATTTTTAATAAATATTATTTTTTAATAATTTTTAGTTTCGAGCTTAATCGAGTTAAACATGAGCGAATAGAGCCTATGTTCATGTTCGGCTCGTTTATATTTCGAGCTAAAATTTTTTGTTCATGTTCGTCCCGTTAGTTTAACGTGCGAATCGAACACGAGTTTATTATTAAGTCAAATATGATCTGCAAACCAGTATTTTTTCAATCCTATCAGCGTCCAACGGACAAATGAAGGTGGTGAATCGTAGCTTAGGAAACCTCCTTAGCTGTTTTGTGGGCACGAATATCAAGTAATGGGACCTGATCCTTTCTTTGGCTTTGTTGGTCTTCAATAGATCTATTAGCTAGTCTACAGGTTTATGGAAAAACTTACTCATAACTTTGGAGTTAATTCTTATTCTTCCAACCACTGAGCCTAATCATGAAGGAGATTTGGTGTGGATAAGAACGAAGGAGAGATTTATTGTAGTTGATTTGGAAAACTCAAGCCTTGAACTAATGGTCCTTATAGGATCGTCAAAGGATCAATAATAATGACTACAAAATTGATTTGTCTGGTGATTATAATATTTTTATCACCTTCAACATAATTGAACAGTCACCATATTATGAAGATCTAGAGCCTCAATGGATGAAGGTGACATCTCTCCAACCCATGGAGTATGACACAGGGTTTCTCTTGTGCCTAGGATTGACTTCCAACCGGCCCTAATTTTCTGGACCGATTCAAGGAGGCTTTGGACTGTGGCCAGTTCAAGTCCTATTGCAGCGGTTCAGTTTCTTTTGGTTGAGGATTTGTTTTTTTCTTAATATAAATAAGTTCTTATGTATATTAGAGTTTAGTTTTTGCTATTTTCAGATTGAGATATTGTGTTCTCCGTTATTTCTCCCTTTTGAGAACCGTAATCTCTTCCTTGGTGGACTTTATCTTATTTGAATAGAGATTTTTGAATCAATTCGAGGATTGAACTACACTGCTGGTCATTCACCAGCTGCTGTTCCTGCTGCCTGTTTTTCCCTTCTTTAAACTGCCGAACCTGCTCGGAACATCCGTTGTCCCTTTCCCAATTGCCAACCTGGACATCCTCAGCCGTTCTGCAACCTCTTGCTGCTATTTTCCTTGCAGCAAGCTGCCATTTGTCCTCCCCAATAGTCTCCGGACATCGCAACCGGTCACCACTTCCTCCAATTCCAGCAGCTGGCTCCCCCTTTTTCTACCATATCCAGGTTTTTCTATAACCTAATTCCTCCATTTTACTATTGAACACCTTGTTTATTGCGAATGGTGTCTCTATGGTATAACAAAATATTTCTCTTAAAATAAATCCAATATCTGACCTGAGACCTAATATTGATTCGCAAGAACAATGTAATATTGACTTTGACGATGATCTAAACATTCCTATTATTGCTCTTAGGAAAAGCATTAGAACTCGTTTCAAATATTCGTTGAGTCATTATATTTCATATGATAGATTGTCTGTAAAAGTCTTTACTTTCATGCATGGAAATCCAACAAAATATTTAAGCAGTCTTAAATGTTCCTGAATGAGGAAATTTATGCTCTTGAAAGAATAGGTACGTTGAATCATTCAAATCTTCCCAAAGAGAGGAAATCTATTGGATGCAAATGAATCTTTAATATGAAATACAAAACTGTTGGAAGGGTTGATCAATACAAAGCACATTAGTTGCAAAATGATTCACACAAACTCAAGAAACTTTACCTCATTTGCTAAGACGAACACTATCAAAGTAATTTTTCCTCTCTTAACTTAAAGGAAAATTTTATAAGATGATAAAACCCGCAATGATTTATGGCGAATGTTGGCTAATAAAAAAGAAGCATAAGACTAAGTTAAAGCGTAAAATGAGGGTGCTCGTGGATGAAGAGAGTTAAGATACTCAAAATTCACCACCTCCTCGACAATCAAGAGAAAGATGATTTAAGTGTAATTTTCGTAATAGATAATAGTAGCAAGACACACCCAGAGATTTCGCTCTTATTTTAGACTTTAGATTTGGTTCTAGATTTTATAAAAAGACCCATAAGAATTACCCTCAATGCAGAACTTCGATTAAGCTATGTTAGATCCCTAAATGTAGATATAATAGATATGGAGTTTTAGAATTTAGATTTATGAAATTCATCATTTTAGTTTAAAGTGATTGGGAATGATGACGTGCTTGATCTAGATCCCATGACTCCATCCCTGACCGCCCCTCCTACTTAGTCGAGGAGAATAATCTAACCTAACCGGAAGGATCTTTATCAACAACACATGGATTACATCATCCAAGAAATCTTTGTAGACCTGGGGTGGTGTTTGTCTAAGAAAGCAAACTTAAGTCACCTAGATTGTAGGTTTTGTCTTATCAAGTATACCCCATGATTTACAACTCAAAGCGATCGGAGCATACACTACTGGCCGATCGTAATATAATGGAGCCTTATTGGCCAAATCACCCGAGGACTCCCGTAATCGCATCATTGTGGAGCCACATAAAAAGACACGGCCACCACCGAGAGATTGAGAAATTGAGAGTGAACAAGAGAACACTTGATTTGACATTGGCTTTTGTGAGTTTGAAGTTTAATTTTCTCCACAAAAAGCGCGAAAAGTGGATAAATTAAATTTTGTTTTAAGCTTTTAATGATTGAATTTTATTTAAGCAATTTTTAGATTGATATTTGATTTAAGTTAATTTGATTTGAAATTAAAATCACATTTTAATGGGTATCCCTTCTATTAAAATCACCATTCAACACAAATCATCAGTAGTTACTTGATTAATCGAATATATCCAGAATTTTAGATCCGTAACTGTTAGCTCCTAACATGAGATCGGATCTCGTCGTAGACAAAAATTCAGATATTTTACTAAGTTAAAATTCTTAATATATTTTTAAGTTTTGTTAATCCGGATCAGTCTAAGATTAAAAAGAACCGCAACATCCCCACTTAATTTAAATATTCAAAGATAGTGAGCCCATGCTGTATTTAAGAATGCCTTAATTAACGCTCTCGCTCACTTGTACTTTGTGTTGCTAATCCGGTGCGTAGAATTGATCTAATATCTTATCAATTAATATTTAATTGATTATTCCTTTGAATATTTAATGACTTTCGCTTATGACACAATTTTCAATTTCATTACCAACCATACTCAATTTCTTCGATCTAATCTAAGATTTTAATATAATATATACTTCAAATATTTTCCAAGGATTCGCCGCTTATGCTTATTAACAATTATTCGATCTCCCGGAAAATCTGAATTCTTTAATTTTCTTCAATTTGAATATGTTTGAAAGAGTATCTTAATTCCAAGAAGCTCTATGCTTTGATTTGATGTTCAATCAAGATTCTTCTTTACATCACCTAATTTTCAATTATTCAATTAGTTTTATGATTACTTGTTCGTGAATTTAACACTTTGAGTATTCAATAAAAAGGCTCCATTCACATAAACAAACATAAACTACAATATCTTAACTCCTTATTTGATTTCATAATATTTAGTGAATGAAACTTCAAATTTTGTTATAATTCATTTATGAATTTAACATTTAACTCTATCTCGCTTAAAATTTGTTTAGTTCTCCTCCTTTTCTTTTAGAATTTATGAGAACACAAACTTTATTAAGGACTTAATTTTATTTTTTTTATAAGAATGGTCCTCATTACTCCCTCTAATCTCTATAAATAAGGCTAAGAGGGGGTATTTCTTTTCATTTCACTTTGTTTGAGAAATCGTCTGTTTCTTTTTTTTTTTTTTTTGATTTAAGGCTTATCATTGTATTTATTATGATTTCTTATTTAGTTTTAAGCTTTAGATGGTTTTTTAATTTCTTTGTAAAATTCAAATTGAAAATTTTGGCGATTCAGGTAGTGACATTTAACAATTTTGGAGGCTTTCCATCGCCGATGGCGTGATGATTGGTCTTTACACCCATTTCACCGTCGCTCGATGAGCGTGGCGATCGCCTTCGCAAATAAACACAAGCAATATATATACTTTCACATCATCCGCATGTTCATCTTATTTTTTTGCCTGATGTGAAGGAGGCGGAGGAGATCTAAATCAATAGAAGAATCCACGATGATGGTTATTCTATTCGCGGCAAGAAAAGTCGAAAGCGAGAAGAATCTACAAAGAAGAATCCACGATGGTGTGTTCTTCTTAACAAAAAGGAAGGATTGGAAGGATAGAGAGGAGATCTCGGAAAAGAAACACATGATGGTGTTCCTCTCCGGTTGTGGTAAAGGAATTGAAAATTTCGATTTTGGGAAGGTGAGGGAAATGAAAATTTCGGTTTTGGGAGAAATAAGAGAAAATGTGGATTTTCAGATTGGTGAGGGTAAGGAAAAGAATTCAGAGTGATGGTGAGGAAAAGAAGGAATTCAGTGAGGAAAGAAGAATTTGGTGGTGAGGATGAGAAGAATTGAGAAGATCAAAAAGGAGAAGAGGGAAGAGGAAGGAGAAGAACCCTACTTCTGATTGGAGAAAGAAAAGAAGAAGAGTCTTAGTTTGTGGTTTAGACGAGGAGAATCAGAAACCAGAGTGGGAGATGGAAAACCTTGCCCTTTTGTTTCTGGTTTCCTTGAGGAGGAGGAAGGAGGCAGTGGTCAGTTGGGAAGCTTGACGAGTGAAGAAGGAGAGCCGGGCGTGGAGCTCCGTTCTGCTCTCGGGTGAGTCAAGTCTAAAAAATGTTGAAAGCATTGGAATGTGTTCTAATTGGTGGAAATCACCTTGAGCTGTAGTTGAGAACAAGTTATGGGAAGGTTAGTTCATCTCATGAGACTAGCTAAATATATCGAGGAAGACTAAGCACAAAGAATAAATTAAAGAAAAAGAAGAAGCGATAACAAATGTTACCTACTATGGATGGCAGTAACAAATGATCATCAAATAATATGGATGATTATACACGCCAAAGGCGACCCATCACACTGAATTCATTACTAATCTTGGATAAATGAATAAGCGAGGAAGAAGTCAAGAACTTCCCATTGAGTCTGATGATACATGAAGATCTTAGAGGAACTATGTTTTCCAAACGAAGATGAAGAGTTCACTACGTCGGCAGACATGAAGAATGTAAAGTTGAGGCTGATTACGAATTTTCTAGCTATCATTAGGCGAGGAGCGGAATCTTTGAAGCCAAGTCATCCGAAGATTTAGATCTCGAAGGAAGTAGCTTCAGTCAGTTGAGAAGTGGTGAGTCTTTGTCATCTCAACAAAGAAAAGGGCGAATAAATAAAGATAAAGGGAAAGAAATCGAAATCAATGAAAGAGTCATCCTTATGGATTCAAATAAGAAGTCTTCACCAATTAAAGGGATCAACTACAATATTCCATCCCATCTAAGGAAAGTTCCGGCGCAGCTTAGTGTATACGAAACACTTCTGATGTCGAAAGATCTCCGTAACACCTTAATTGAAGCTCTGAGTGGAGAAGTTGAAGCAAATCTTTGTCTAACGAAGCATGTTCAAAAGCCTGTCACATTTTCAAAGAAGATCTCATGCTTGGAATTGCGAGCCTGATAGCCTCTTATGTTACAACGAAAGTGATGAAATTATGATACCGGATCTTAATTGATCCGGTTTCTGAATCTTATGAACACGAGAACCCTCGGATGATATCTCTAGATGTACAACATCACGGGATGAGATAAAGTCTGGTTCAGGTTTGATGAGAAGGGACAAAACCATTGGGTCATTTGTCCCTCTTAAATTTGGAGACCTCACAAGCTAAATTTCATGTGATCGGCCTTGAATCTTCTTTGAGCTCTTACGGTGACTTTAATAAGTGGCATTGTTCCATCTACATTGCAGATAACAACAACAACAACGGATGGAACATCTACATTGTTGTTGTTGTTGTCATCAATGTATGAAATATACAAAGGATGGAGAGAAGAATGCCAAATTGTGGGTGACGGCCTTTGCGGTATGAAGAAGATATATCAAGATCTACTTCCGAAGGAATCAAAGTTAACAAAATAACTAGCAAATACTGACTCTACTTCAAGACCCATAAAAGAACAAGTTAAGAAGAAGGGAGAAATTAAAAAGAATAAATGAAAAGAGATTATTCTAAATATCTCTAGGGATATAAAAAATAAGTTTAAAATCAATAACATTGTCTCATCTAAGGTGAAGAAGAATGTGTTCCTTTCAAATCAAAGGCCATACGAATCTTGAGTAAAACAGATTGAGGAAAAAATTATTTGACTCGATTATGAGTTTGAATCACTTTTGAAGGTAAGGTGCAATGCACACTAAAATCATCATAGATCCCATCACTACTCATCCTCAGAAATTCTAAAGTCGAGGCGGTGATCTTCATGTACCTCTCTCCCAGAAAACACGGGCAGCTTATTTTATAAATCAGGGATGTCGAGAAGAAGATCACGGGTTGGGTTATCTCGAAGAGGAAGAGGCTATGCATAAGGATACCAAAATATTACTCTAAAGATACAAAATCGATGTGAAACATGGGGTCCATCTTTGGAGCCTAAACAAAGCTAAGTTCTTTGAAATGATGTGGTACCCAAAGGTTCTCAAATTATTGGTAGAAGAAACACACTACCAAAGGGCCGGTTTTATCCAGACAATGGTCCGCGAGAATATACATATCTTTATGAGAATAGAAGTTGAGAATGATGATGAAGATGAGAATGATATTTTTAATGTCAGTCTTGTAAATGATGAAGAAGTAGAAGCCAAACCGGCACCTGAAGAGCTTGAAGATATGGCGGGCCATGGATGAACAAAGTGTCAGGAGCAGGAGGATCCTCGGCGTTCATCGGTGCATTTCGAAGATAAAGTGGAAAAATTAAAACCTTGCTCATTCGAGGGGCTTTGCTTGGACATATCTTTGAAATGTAAACTTATCACGCGGTTCTGAAATTAGCAATTCGGATTAAGCAAACACAGGCGAATGAGATTGGAGGTTGAAGAATAGGTAGTTCAGAAACCAATAAGCTCATTTAATTTGGTTTCATTAGAAAAGAAAAATGATTGGATACTAATATATTAGTGAAAAGAAGAATGGTCAAATTCATTATCGTATCGACTTGATTTAAACAAAGTGTCAAGGATGACTTTCCGTGCTCGAGCTGGTGGATAACACTTCAAACCATGACATGTTCTCGTTTATGATCGTCGGGTTCTGATCATATCAAAATGGCTCACGAAGATGAGAAACATCACCGTTGGGACGATTGACATATACTTGCTCATGCCTTGAAGAATCTTTGGGTACATCTTATAGAATCTTAAATTCTCCAGACCTTTTTTGGAATAAAAGAGTTGTTTAGTGTCGGTGAAAATTTGAGAAGACAGATGAATAGTAGATAAGACATTACTAGATTTTGTTCTCATTTAGTGAACTTTTTTATATCAGTTCAGTTTCTTGTAGGCAAGCACATAGTTAATTACTCCCTCAAACTTCGATTAAAATTTAGTCAGTAATCGTTAAAAGAGCAGTATATAATTGCGGTGAGTTGGGTTTAGAACTTATGAAATTTATTATTTTAATTTAAAACTTTTATGGGGAAACGATGGCGATCGTCTAGATCCCATGGTTGTCATCCAGACATGCGGTCCCCGTCAATTAGTGAGGAGGAGTCGGCTGCGTAGAAGGATCCTTGATACATGGGTTATGTCGTCAGGTGTCTGTAGGCACAGGGTGGAGTTTGTAAGGGGATAAATGTCAACCTTACATGGGGTTTTTTGCGAATACATTCTACATTTCATACTCAAGAGCAGTTGGGGAACATCTGTTGCGGTATAAGTAATTTAGTGCCATATCGCGTGACCCGTCGAGAGGGCTTTAGTCGTCGTCATTTATGTGGTGCCATACGGAAAAACGCTGAGACAGAACAGACGTCACTACGCTTTAGAGATATTTGAGTGTGAAGTTAGTTATCATTTGATTTTACATTTCTTTGTGAGCAAAATTTTTTTAATTTGTCCTGCAATGCAGTTCGGATGAGTGGATTGATTTTTTTTAAAGTTTTTATTTAAATAATTAATTTTATTTTTATTTATATTTTATTATTTTCTTTGAATTATGATCCTTTTATTATTGATTTAGATTTGAATATATGATATTTTATTATTGAAATTTTTAATAATAATTGGCCTTCTTGATCATAAAACTAATATCAATTGATAGGCGCTATATACTGCGCAGTTTTATAGAGGATGGATCTCGTTGTCTGAGAAGTATAATCCAGCTTTTATACAGCTTGAGCATGAGGATCGGGTTTGAGACTTTTTTTTTCTTCTTGAGGGTTTGAATTTCGAAATATGTCGGTTGATTTATATCTTATATTATATGAATTACTACCGATATTATTAGTTTGAAATTCTTATAATATCAAATTTTTAGGTTTTAACTTCGGACCGGTCCCAAGGCCAGCCGGTGTGTAGCGTCATTCTTTTGCTATTTAACTTGCATATATTTAAATGTTTGAACATTTACACATCTGATATCATTCTTTTAAAACTTGTATGGACATGAATATCAAGTTGAAATGTAGTTGTCAATTCAAGTTTAGTTCTTGATATACATTTTAGGTTTTGTTATGCGGTTCGAAGATCAAGCAGGAAGCATTGCTTCATTCTTGTATATTTATCTTTATTTGGATTCTTATTGGATCTTGGATATTGCTTCTAAATACTCTGTCCTTTTAAAATATTGTATACATATGAATGCCGAGGTTGAAGTCATTGAACTTGACATGATGTAATCTGGCATGAGTTTTGATATAGGATTTTTTAGGTTTTGTTAGGGGGGTCAGAAGACCAAAGCAGAATTTAAGGGTATGATATGAATGTAGCCAAATTGCTTTTCCTTTGTAACCAATCATCAAGCAATACCCTCTTTTAGGTAACTAATCAACAAACAAAAGGGGTTAAAATTAGGCATTTTAAAAGCCCATTTGATCAAGTATAATGTTGTTGGTGTAAGATAAAAATTGATATTCATCTAGAAACATGATGTGAACATTGTTGTAGGCTCATTTCTTTATGTGACAAATCAGAAAGAAATTTGAAATATATCATTTTGGCCATTTGATAAAGTATAAAATAATGGATCTAAGATAGACATAGACATTTATTTAGAAGCATGATATGAATATTATTTGGACTAAAAATCCTCTTATTATGTAACAAATCAGGAAGGGAAAGAGGCTAAAATATATCATTTTGAAGGCCATTTGATCAAGTATAAAGTAATGGATCCAAGATAGACATAGACATTTATTTAGAAGCATAATATGAATGTTATTTGGGCTAAAAATCCTCTTCTTATGTAACAAATGAGGAAAGAAGGCTGAAATAAATCACTTTAGAAGCATTTTGAGTATAAAGTAATGGATCCCCTCGTATAAAGGAGTACACTAATTTTAAGTGGGTCTTCTTCTATATATATATATATATATATATATAATCCAAATGAATGAAAAGTAGCGTATCTTATGATCATACGCATGTTTCTTAATAAGGGGAGGAGAAGACAAAGACATGAGTAGATGTCATATATTATTAAGAGACAAATGACAAAGGTTGGAATGCATGCCATATAAGTGTTATTAGGAGGCAAGTGAGTGAATTAAAATGAGTCTTCCTTGCATGCTCATGACAAAAGGCACAAGTGGCAAATGATAGGAATGCATGTCGTGTATTAGAAGACAAATGGATTAATTAAAATTCACCTCCGCTTGCATGTCTGTCTTATAATGAAAAGGCAACAATCTCATCAAATTTTATTAGGGGGATATAACAAAAGGAGAGTTTATTTTTCCATCAAACCTATACTTTTATCATATGATATTAAAAGTCCATCAAAAGGCTAGCATTTAAACAAATCCCTCTTTTAATTCTGCATGTATTCTAGGATTCAAGCCACACTATACTTCAAATCCCTCTTTTAATTTCAAAGTCCAACATGCATACACAAGAAACATGACATACATAGCTTCTTCCATAGGAAATCAACTAAAACAAGATAGAAACATGAAATCCATAGAAGAAGAACAAGTAATGTGATATTTAGGTTATACATCTCTTCTTATCAGCGTTTAGGTTTGAATCTACTGGGGAAATAAGAAAGGAGTTTGGTTTGGTGGGCAAGGAAGACGCACAAGCGGGAGGCGGAGAGTTACACAGAGAGGATCACGCTGATTGACAAACTCGGTCGAGAGCCTTGGAACCAAGAGAGAAGGAGCACGAGACAAGAGCAACTAGCGTGAATCGCGTGAGAGAATGCCGTGAGGGAGTCGTGTGAAGGAATGAAGGCTGAAAGCCTTCATTTCGACCTTAAAACTCGCTTCTTTCGATTGGTCGTTTCAATAAGGATTAGCAGTTGTTTATTTTTTTAATGGGTAGATGGGCGGCTGATTTAGGATAAAGATTAGGGAAAGTGAGGGATTAGGCAGCCGTTAATTACTTTAGTTACTCCTAATATCATTTCACATCGATTATGAATAATTTATTTTATGCAAGAAACCCTAACAATATGGGTGCTAATTTTAGTTGTTTCGTTGTGCGACCGCGCGATCGATTTATAGTGGAGGTCGTTGGACGCGGCGATGATGGCACAATTAATTTCCTGACGAGGATTCGGCTTCGACCAGGTAAGATTGGTCATTAAGCGATTCAATATATATATATATATATATTTATTTAATTAATTTTAATACTTTTGACGCATTACGAAGCCGAATTGTCGAATTAAAGCATTTAGATCGATTTCGATCACGATTAGTGTATTTTAACTTCTAATTCATTTGCTTAATTTCAAGTGGTATACACTTGTAGGTCAACAAATGCCCGCCAACAAACATGGTGCGTGTATGAAGCGAATCGTGTTTATTGCACACTAGTTGGCCCTTTCTTTCTCCTTTTTTTTGTAGGATTTATCTGGCCATCATATGCCATATAGAGAAACTTACCTTTACAGTTTGCACGAATTGATTTATTATTTTCGTTATAGAGAAGGGTTTACTTTCTTTTTGAATATCTCCCCTCCTCATTTCTTCTCTTTCTCTTTTTTTTGTTTTGATTTTATTTCATGTACTCATATATATATATATATATGTGTGTGTGTGTGTGTGTGTGTGTGTGTTTGCTACATGACTCCTTACAGGAAAATGTTCAACTGGAGGAGACCATCGAATTTGCTTTCTGAGGAGCCCACCGAGGATGCCATATGATCTATGATTAACATGACTTCGATAATGTGGATATTTTAGATGACTGGGCGACATAATGATATGTTCTGGCGTGATATATTTGAATTTCTTCATCCGTTCTCGCTCTTCCAAATTGTTCGAGGAACTGTTGAATTCAAGAATCCCAGTGGGTAACCAGTTATTTGAGTGTGGTGAATATAATCCCACTAGATAGCAGATTGATCAGTGAGTTATGGGTTATGTGAAATTCTTGACTAGCGACATAATCGAGCAAAGCAGGGCAATCATACTTGGTCATTGATTCTGATCAGTTAAAATTGGCCTCGAGACTTCGCCCATAGGCGATTCATGGCCCAGTAAAGGGATCTATGATCGATTAACATGACTCTCGCAATAATGTGGATATTTTGGATAGACTGGAGCAGCATAATGATATGTTACAAGGGCGTGATATATTTCAGAATTTCTTCATCCGTTCTCCTGCTCTTCCAAATTGTTCTGAGGAACCTGTTGAATTCAAGAATCCCCTTGAGTGGGTAACCAGTTAGAGAAGTGTGGTGAATATAATCCCAGATAGTCGTTGATCAAGTGAGTTATGGGTTATGTGAAATTCTTCAATCGACATAATCGAGCAAAGCAGGCAATCATGCTTACTTGGTCGGATTCTGGTCACTCATTAGAGTGGCCTCGAGACTCGCCCATAGGCCAGATTCATGGCCCAGTAAAGGGGTATGTTACTTGGGCTAGATACATTCTTCAAGCTCACAAGGATGTCCTAAATGCGACTGTTGTTTATAAGGCAATTTATGCTTCTATGTTTGATTTCAGGAACATTCCTTCTTCATGGGTAAGAGGCTTTATTGAGTTCTGGGATGCGGGGAGTAATACTTGTTGGATCGGCTTTGAGGAATTAACCATTACATTGAGTGACTTAGGTATGGCTTCCCTATTATGGTAGTCATTATGAAGAATATATTCCTTCGATGGCCGAGCTTTTTGGATGAGATGGGAGCGGTAGATGATTCACCCTCAATTTATCTGCCTTGCATTGTCGACACTTATGAAGGCTGGCAGGTACCCATGCGTTCCACACTATACATGGATATTTGGATCTGCGACTTCTTAAGAGAGGATAGTTTATTGTCTCTTTCATTTCGATGCATACTTGAAATGGAATGCAGTTTGGTGATCATTTGTCTGAGGAGATTGTCGAGCCTTTTTCGTCACATGGACATTTTTCTCCAGCACATCCAGGTATGGGTGAAGATTTATTCTTAGCATTTTGGTTGTGTATTTTTGTCTTGCTCATCGAAGGGATCTATTAGTTCCGGTCGCTTATTGGCCATGTAAGATCTCCCAAGGTGAGCGTCTTTCCTTAGCTCCTCCAATTCCCAGTTGGGATATGAGGTGTTAAAGATTATTTCAGGGGCTAGCTCACTTGAGCTACATGATTTGATTCTGTCCTGGCAGTATATCCACGCCTGGATTCACATTCATGTTTATGGGGCTTTAAACTTGTTTAGAATGTCCTCTCATATTTCTTAGAGAGGCTATCCCATAGTTATCAATTGTCCTGGCCTCTTATTTTGGGCGTGAGCAGATGCAGCTTATTTTTCTTCGCTCCTCATTTAGTCATTGATAGATTTCATCTCATTCATCAGTTTGAGATTGCAAATCTACCTCCTAGTCTAAGGGAGGTTGATATTGTGGATGGGGTCGACCACAGAGGCAGATGCACTTTAATTCACACCAATTCTTGCCAGTCGCCGAATACTTTATTAGCATCGTCCATTTATCTTATCGATCGTTTAGTTATTTTGGAAGGATATCAACCTAGCGGGTAGCAGGTTTGGGTTTTCGTGGCGGCCATGAAGGAGACCTTTTACTCCAGGCGTCACTAATTGTCGTCAGATGGATCTTATCCCATCAGATTCTAGATTAGATGATGTGGCTTCATTTACTCAGGTTTGGTACAAACTCAAAGTTTCATTTGACTGCTCCTTTTAGTCACACGGGGTTAACTATATGCAGCTTGGGTACTTATCTTTTTTGTACGACTTTGGGCTGAGCTCGTAAATATGACTACAAGTCTTGGAGACTTGGAGTCCCTCGAGGAACAACGAGCTTACCGTGACAACAATTCTAGCAGAGGTATGATTCTTTATGTCGCGTATCATTTCTTTATTTGACTCTTTATTTAATTCTTTTAAGTCCTTTTATTTCTATTACACATATATATGTATTTTTTGTGTAATAGGCGAGAGAGAGAGTGTCAGATCAACGACAGGAATAGGAGGTTCACTTCCCTGTATGCATACTCAAAATTATATGTTCAAATTCTTAAATTTAAAAGGTTTACTGACCAAAGAAGAAAATTTTCAAGTCTGCAAACTTCAACAAACCATGTTGGATATACATTTATCATCCCACTTCAAATCTAAAGGCTCGAGTTGGTGTATAAGGTTGGACTCAATACATACCGAAATTCATACTCAACACGCCACAAAGGTAGTAAGAGATTCCATCTCGGGAGGATAAAATCTTTCATCAATTGCTCAAGTCCACGACTCGTGGGTATATAAGGTCGGACTCAACACGCGAGTCGAGTCACGACAGACTGCTTACTCAACACCACAAAGGCCGTAGTAAGGGATCCTCCTATTTCGTTAGTTTAAAGACAAGAGCATCCAAATCTCCAAATCTCTCCAACTTGGTGAGTTCAAGTGACCCAGACTAGGAAATTATCCTTATTGGTCATGGTCATTTCAAAATTCAAACAAAAAAAAAAAATCGACTCAAGAGGCACTAAGCGAGTTTGGAATCAAATACAAATATGAAATCTCAACTCCTTCAATAAGTCTATTAAAGTAAAAGACAAGGAAATTCTTCTTCGAAAGTCCAATCAAGCAAAAGCAGGACCCAAGAAGCCATCCCAATGTTCGCATAAAGCTAACTAAGAGAGTTTTGTCATCAACATGTCCATTACATATGCAAAGCACAAGATGACTCACGATCAAACACAAGCTCAAAGCGTCGAAGATGTATCCTTCTACAAGCCCATAAAAGAAGATAATTTCGTATCGCCTGATAAATCTCCAAGATAATTCAGGGCTTTCCTCCATCAATTCCGTCAAGGCATGAAGCCAGGATAAAAGGAGACAAGATACAAATCTTGAGATGAAATCTTCAACAAGTCCGTCAAGGCATAAAGCATAGGACCGAAGACATTCTCATCTCACCGACTCTATCAAGTCCACCAAGGCACAAAGCTAGGACAAGAGGAAAATACAAATCCCAAAGTTAGAGATGAAATCTTCAATAAGTCTGTCAAAGCACAAAGCACAGGACCGAAGACATTCTCATCTCATCGACTCAATCAAGTCCGCTAAGACACAAAGCCGAGATAGGAGAGGAGTGTAAATTCTAAATGTTGAAACGAAATTTTAAACAAGTTTACTCAAGGCACAAAGCATAAAACTAATGACATTTTCATCTTTCCAATAGACCATTAAGCCTTTTAAACAGAGAGATCATGAAACAACATGATTGTTGGTCTAGATTTTATTCATGAAAATTACATATGAGATTACATGTAAAATAAAGAGAAAAATACAGGTAGACGAGATTATAGGTCTCTAAGCTGAGATACAATAATAGCAAGGGTCTCACTTTCCATCTCAGCAATGACCTAGTCTCAAGAGTTTGTTGATACCTTACATCTTACTTATGTGTGTCTTCTTTGTAAAGCAATCTATAGGATCAAACAACCACCAAGATAGTGGTACTCCACCTTCTCAGGTGTTTTAACAACAAGGTTTCACACTTAGCTCTGCTGATCTCCCTTCTCCTTTGCAAAACAACTGAAACATGTTTCTTCTCATCTATGTTGATGATATTCTCATCACTAGTAATAATGATCTCTTCATTCATGAGCTAATCCAAAAACTCCACAGCAAATTTAATATGAAAGAGCTTGTAACCATCCTACCTTTCTGAGCATTACAATTCAACACAACAAGCATGGATACTTTCTTCCTCATGCTGCCTACACTATTGAACTACTCAGAATGGCTGGGATGCAAGATTGCAAGTTTGTCTCCACTCTATCTCTTCTAAATGAACACCAAATCTTCAATTCCAATAGTCCTTCCCTAATCCCATCGCCTTGGTTGGTTTTCCAATGCTTAGCAATCACAAGGCCTGATATTGCATATGCGCGCCAACCAAGTCCAACATATGCAACATTCATTCAACAAACATTTTCTTCTTCTCAAAAAGGTGCTTTGGTATCCTAAAGGAACCATTCAATATGGTCTTCTAACCACCAAGGGCAATTTAGCCTTAAATTTCAACTTGGATTCTGATTAGGCGAGTGATAACGCAACCAGTTAAAAAAATGGAATTGAACCGACTGATGTCGATTCAATTGTATCGATTGGTCGATTTGACTTATTAATGCGGGGATGGGGCTTTACGCCTTTATGAGAGAGAGAGACGTAAGGAATGAGAGAAGGGGGACAAGGGTAGTGAGGTCGAGACCGAGCATCGGTGGCGATGGTGCCGTTAGCATCAGGCGAGTGTGCAACGTTGAACTTGACGTCAGGGGCTAGCAAGTTGTGCGTGTGGGTTTTGGCGGGTTGTGCGTGGCTTGAATGTGTTGAACCAACAAGAAGGAAAGTTTTGGGTGCCAATCGAGCCTTAGTTCTAGTGTGGGATTGAAAACGAGTTCAATGGTAAGGCATGTTTGATTTCAACACCAAATATTAGGGTTTACTTCTCGTTAATTTTTCTAAATTAAGATATATGTGTCAAGCCAAATATTTTATATATCTAAACAAATCTTAGGTTTATTTTATACCTAAAATAGCATAGAAATTGTTAAAGTTATTTTGGGAAAGAAGAGGAAGAGATTGAAAATTTGTACATTTGAAATTCAAAAATAAATTGAAGAAATAATGGGAGAAATAATGATATAAAATTATATATATTAAAATATTAAAGTAAATTTTACTTAAAATTTTATATTTCATGCTAATTAGAAATTTCTAATTTGTAAAGAATCATTAAAAAGATAATGAATAACTAAAAAATTTAAGTAGATTTTAAATGATGATGTTATTTCTAGTAAAATTAAACTAGAATTATTAATTGAGAGAATCAAAATAATATTAGGATAAATTTTGAAATTTAGAAGTTAAATTAAAGATTTCTACATTTATTATTGAAGTTTTAATTATCAAATTAAAGAGAGAAATGAATTGATATAACAAAAAAAAAACTTTATAGTTTTGAAAGAATAGTGCATATTAAAAAAAGTAATTAAAATTATAAATATATGATAAAGTATTAAATATCAAAAGAAAATATTTTGATTTTTCATATACTTATATGAAATTGTAGATGTTTAATGAAAGGAACAACTATTTTAATTATAATACTTAAATAAAAATTTAGTCTCATTGAGTAAAAATTATAAAAGGTGGAGAATATAATAAATAAAAATCTTAAATTTAAAAGTACATCTTTATATAAACTAATTTGCAATAGATATCTTACGTATATTTGTAAATGCATTATTGTAGATATTAAATTAAGGGAGGTAGAGTTGAGGAATAATTGGAGAAGTAAGATCAAACTTCTTTTGTTGAGGTGAGTATTCATATTTTTAATTTATGATAATTTTGTTATTTTCTTTTAAACTAATTGCTTATAATATCATTGATAGATTTGCATTGATTATTACTATAATGTACCCTGATTTAGTTGTTCTTTAGATATTGTTCATATTGAAATATTTGTTCTAAAATCTTTCCAATGTTTAATATTCAGTTTTATATGTTATAGAAAAATATTGAAATAAGTAAAAGATATGAATGCCATGAATTATATAGAATGTTTGTATGTTCGTATTGATTGATGGATTTTCACCCTCAAATGGTACTAGCTGAGGACGCTATGATATCCATGCATGTATATGGAAAATGTTATTAATACTAAAGTTTCTTAAATAGTTCAGCTTTAAACAGTTGCTTCTGTGATGGATGTAAAAGACATAAATAAGATAAGATAGTGTAAGGTACGATAGAATGTGTTAAACCTTTTTGAAGGAATCATAATTGAATATAAACTATCACTTGATCGTTTACTGATTTATTATATTTAATTGCCATACATATTGTTTCTTTTTCTTTATATTACCATAGTTTAGAGATGTGAGTATTCATTGGCTGTTGATAGCTTATTATATTTTTGATTTAACATTTTTAGGATAAAAGTTGAATTAAAATGAGTGAAAGAAAAGAGATTGTTTACCATTGACGTGGTGCTACGAGAGGCAGGTATTTATAACATTAACTTAGTGTAAATTTATCGCTCTTTCACTTTAGTATTAGTTAGTTTTAAAATTTGTGTTGAGATTAAGAAAATTTTGAAAATGAAAATTTCATCATCGATCCTGCTCGCTTTGGTAATTTCAAACCCCTGTGCCAGGGTTGTGATAGATTGATGCTCTACAACTAGGTTTTGTACTTTTCTCGGTAAAGCTCTAATCTCGTGGAAGGTTCAAAAACAAAAAATTGTAGTTCGCTCACTATCAAAGCTAAATATAGAGAGTTAGCTGCTGCAGCTACCGATCTCATTTGGCTTCTCCGGCTTACTCAGGATTTTGCTATGCCTATGGCAGAACCTACATCACTATATTGCGGCAGCACTTCTGACATTGCCCTTACAAATAATCCCACACTTCATGCTCGCACCAAATACATTGAGATAGATTTTCACTTTGTCAGAGATCACAAACAAAGACACTCACTGTCATCTAGCAACTCAAGATTAAATAGCTGACATCCTCACCAAATGTTTCTCTGCCTCCAAATTTCTCAAGCTCAGGAACAAACTCAGGACACAGCCTCTGGATTCGTTGAGTTAAGGGGGCCTAATAGCTATATGATTCTAACTAACCTGCACATGATGCTGTCCTCAGTAATCTGTCATTATTATCTGTCAATGTGATGTAACAGATTCCTGTAATCTGCACCATTCGTCTGTTGCTAACTCTGCTATATATATGTATAAACTTTAATTGTTGTAGTTTGTGGATGAATGAATGAGAAGTCAATTATATACTGTTCTATATTCCCTGCTTATACATCTTGCATCTGTAGTTCTTCAAGCTAGCCTTTGTTCTCTTTGCTATCTCACCCAAAGTACTTTCCCTAGTTACTTGCTGTTAGCACTTGTTACCTAGTGGGGAAGGATTTGACTCTTGCATTTATGCCATAATTTATTGTAAATTGAGGAGTCTAATTTCTTTTACATTTTCTCTCCTTTATGTGGCCTGTTATGATCTTATTTCATTACCTAGTTGTCTTCCTAGTTTAGGTGCACTTGTATCTCTTTTCCTTTCTACCTATTGATACATTGAAACAATAAATTATTCTCCTCCTGTGATTTCAAGAGTAACAATTGCAAAGTTTTTTAAGAATGTATAGTAACAGCATCTATGTTGATATGTGATATTTCATTTGAATTAATTAGTTTCATGTTGTTCATAAAAATGAATAAGTAGGTGGATTTTTTTTTTATTAAATTCATTTGTGTTTACTGTTTAGATGGGAAATTGAGGTTGGCGTTTACCCTTTTTCTCTCTTTTAAAAAAGATCAATACAAGTAAGAGCTTTGAACTACTGAAAGAAACAAAGCTATAAAGAAATATAAGAGACAGCACACACCCTTATTTACATATAATTAATCCACCTTATTCTGAAGCCTTTAATATTTGTTTGTAGGCCGATCCACAGCTTTATTTGGTTCGATGCAAAAATTGATTAAGCCTCGATTGTAACCTATCAGTAATCTGATTTCTTTCAGGATGTAAAAGTTCTTCTTGTAACTTTATTTCTAAAAAACACCAATCTTTGAACTGAAGTGGCACCAGCCTAAATTCAAACCTGAAGGTAATCTTGAGCCATACAGGTTTCCAAACCATAATTCAGAGCCTTAAAGCTTGCAAACAGAGACTTCTGAAAGCCTGGGTAAACATCACCATTATGATTCTTTAGCATTCATCCGGTTGCAACTTCCCCAGGAAAGGCTACTTGAATAGGTAACGTTCACATACTCTCATATGCTTAGCTACTAAAGTAGGCTTTCCTTACACTTTGTTTAGTATTCCAAGAGCCAGTTTCTCTTTGTACCCGCAAAGAGCTGCTTCCTTCACTTCATTCTTTGCATTTATTTAGGCTTATCTCCTTTTACAAGCATATCCATCTTCATTCATGTTTCTTCTCAAACAAACAAACAACAAGCCTTTACCCTCTGCATGGGGCTGGCTACATAAATCCCTTTTCTCCATTATGTGTTATTAAATGTCATATTCTTATTTAATTCTAATTGAATAAGATCATTTTTTATACTTTCTAATCAAGTCCTTTTGGTCTACCTCTGCCTTTCTTAACATAAGTTAAATCTAGTACATTTACTCTCCTAATTGAGTCATCAAATGACCTTTTTGTGGCCAAATCATCTAAGATGACTCTCTCTAATCTTATCTGCCATTGGAGCTACTCTAATCTTTTCATGTATATATTTATTTCGTATTTTATCTCTAAGCGTAAAGACACTCATCCACTTGAGCATTCTCGTCTTTGCAACACTTAGTTTTATATTCATGCTTCATCTCACACCCAATTTATTTTTTTTTTTCAATCCAACTGTAGCTTGGGTTCATTTCCATTCTTCGCTGAGATTCTAATTCTAAAACTCACTCTGCAACTTCTCTGCTAGTTTCACATATCTGTAGATTCTGCAGCCACAAAGGCAAAGCTTCCCTAACCATGTAATCAGGATCATTTGGTTCTTTGCAACCTTCTCTGCAAGTTTGTTGCATTTTCCTGTTAATACCCTTAATGGGGGAATAAAAGTTGTAGAGAAGGTTGCAAATATTTTATTCCCCTAATGGGGAATAAAATGTAACATATCCATTAATTTAAATGGTTCAGGATTAAATTGGATCATTTTTCAATAGTCAGAGGACTAAAATAGCTCATTTTAAAACTTTGGGATTAATTTGGCCCTTTGCTCATGATCGGGGGATTATTTTGAGCTTTTTCTTTAAGTTTTTTGATGCTTAGTTTAATACCTTGCATGTCCAGTAGAATATAGGCACATTACAACTGGAATTATTCTACAAGTGAGTTATTTAGTTGTCTGCTGCTTTTCCGTCTTCTACTTGTATTAGCTTGCATTTTAAGTCGATTTTTTTTGTGTTATTGGAAATCTTTTTGTCTTCGACTTATTTATGGAAGCAAGATTTTGGACTTTAGCCATCATTTGAGGTTACTAAAAATGATAACTAAAACACCAATGCATTCATGGTCTCTGGGGAAAAATAAATTCAAGGCCATACATAATGTGAGGTAAATTAGATATGTGATTATAAGCTCCTTTTATAGAAACATATTTGCTTTGAGTTAGATGAGGCTTAATTCAAATCATCAAGAGTGAGTAAAACAAAAATAAGACATACGTGCAAAACTCATCTATAAATTTATACAAGTTCCTATGAATGATTGAGTTTTTGCTTACATTTCTTTATAGGGCATTAATTAGGTTCCACAACTTAAGAATGTTGATTTGATGAAGTTTGATGTTATTGGCCCTCTAGAAGGCAACAAAAGTAGTTAGAATTGTACTAACAGACATATCTAATGACTACAACAGAGGTGATTATGGAGCTTCCAAAGGATTGAAAAGAAGATAGGCTAAGAATATAGTGAAGAACAATAGATGGGAGGATGAAGTATTGGGGTTTATATGAATGAAAGGCTACTGAAATTTGTTGAAGAGAGGGATTGCATTAGATCTGCTGAAATTAGAGCAAAATATGAAGCCCAAATATCCTTGAAGAAGACAGATAGATTTTGAAAATGAGTGATGCAAGGATGAAGATCTTTGTGTTGGACTTTCAACTTGTTGAAGGGAGAACAAAGCTCCTAAAATCTCAACTTGCAGACAAGTTGTCAGAAGAAAAAAAATTGAACTTCTCTGTTGTTGTGGCTCATATCACACGCTTGCCACACAATTCTTATGTATTTACATATCTAGCATCTAAAATTTGATATTTACATTTATAAAATTTTACCTGTGCATGAAAAGGTGTATTTACTATTAAAAAGATGATAATAATGATATTTTTGGTTTGATATTAAAGATTTGAGTGTTATGCATGCAAATATTAAAATTTAGGTGTTAGACGTGAAAATATATAGGAATTATATAGTATGTATGTAAATGCCCCTAAATAATGAATGAATTTAAGTTCTTTGACAAGTACGTTAGAGACTTTCTCATGTAGCATCAATAAACAGATGTTTCTACTAATAGATTTCAGATTTAATTAAGACACTTAAATCAAATGGATTAAAATAGATTAATTTTTCAAAATAGATGAATATGTATTAAGTCATATTGCACTTTGAAAGACATTTTAAGAGTAAATGGTTTTGTGTAAATCAAAATTTATTTTTGATAAAGGCAAAATAATCATGAGATAATAAAATGTTAGCATTAAAATTATATAATTTAAAGTATAATATCTATTTATAAATAGAATAAAATAAGAATTTTAGTGCAAAAATTGGCAAGAGAATTTTTATATAAAATTCAAATAGGTAGAGTTCCATTTTAAAAAGATTTATAAGGCAACTTGAGTGTGGATGTATAATGGAAAATCTAAGAAAAATGGTCATAGAAAAAGTGAAGTAATATGAGAATAAATTGGGGGTATAATAAAAAATGGGTGATAAATCAATATATAATATGGTCGTTGCCTCAACCCTTCATACACAACTCTCTCTTTTTGGAGTAGGTTTTTCTCATTTTTAGAGTATAATTAGATCTTGAACATAAGGTGTAATTCTTCCTTCTTAGTATAAAATCACATCTTTTAGGATAAATTTTTGAAGGATTTATATATATGTCACACAATTCTTATATATTTATATATCTAATATCTAAACTTCTAAATTTATTTATATAACACTTGAATCTTTAAATTACATCAAAATGCAATTAATATTAACTTTTCTAATATAAAATACACATTTTCATACATATATTATGATGTGATTGAGGCAATAAAGTGTTACATATGTAAAAATCAAAATTTAGATGTTAGGTTTGTAAATCTCCTTAAATTTTCTATCATTAAGAGTGAAATTGGAGCCTCTCAATAATAGTTATGGATTTCAGAAATTCAATTATAATTAATGCTCTTTCTAGGTTAATTTTTGTCTCTTTTTGAGGCAAATTAGCATCTAGGGAGTAAGATTGTAATAATTTATATCTTGGGGGTATTTATGTATTTTTATAGCATAAAAGATGTTTAGGATTTATGCTTTTTTTAGTTTTTTTTATAATTTGAATTTTTTTAAAATATACCTAAAAGCGCTCAAAAATTAAAATTTTTTAATTTAAAATTCAAAGACAAGAATTTTTATTTATTTTTTAGAAAATTTAAAATTTATAGTTTAAGCAAAAAATAGTCAAGATTATACCATTGATATTTGGGATTTATTTTTCCTATTCTCAAACTTTAATAGAATCTTTAAAAGTTTATTTTAAGTGAAAAAGAGAGCTTATGATTGGCATGCATAGATTTGCTTGAATCATTCATACAATTGATTTGAAACTAAAGAGGAATATTTTAGTATTTGGCCATAAGGAGATGTTCAAGTTGACCTCAAGAAGTAAATCATACTTTGAAGTTTTTCTTAGTTTGCAATTATGTGATGCAGACTTTTAAGATTGCGCATGTATTTTTGAACTTATAGAGTTTAACATCCAAAAACATGAGAAAAATTATGGAGATTGTAGATTTTTTACTTGATCAAACATTAATTTTGGTGTGAAGCATACATTCTATGGAATTGAAATCGACTCAAAAAGTCCGAATCAACAACAAATTTAGACCTTAAAATATTTTGGAGATCCTAATGATACAAATTTATAGTCTAAATAACTATCCCCTCACAATAATTCCAATGACTATAATCATCATTAGGGTTGCAAACAAATCGAGCTGAGTTGAGCCGTGCATCTGCTAAGTTCGATATGAGCTTTAAGGATTGTGTTCAAGCTTGAGCTTATTTAAAAAGTTTTATTTGTGTTCGGCTCAAGTTTGTTCATGAGCTTGATTCAAATTGGGATTATCGAATATTAAGCATCATTTAATAAAATAAATAAGCTTAATCAAGCCTTAATCTAGCTTGTTCACATTGTTGAGCATTATACAAGAACTATATCAATTAAAATTTATTAAGCTAAAAAAATAAAAATTTAAATAATATTATTTATGAATAAGCCTTAATTGAGCTCCTTAACAAACTTGTTCACAAGCTTGTTCATTTACCAACCGAGTGTTTACAAAAGTGTTCAAGCTCATTCGATTAATTAATCAAACGATCATGAACAAGCTCTAATCAACCGAGTCACGAGTAATTTGTCAAACACTCCATTCATTTGCAGCCCTAATCATCATAATACGAACATGCTTGAGGAGTGAATCGACCTCATTGGCTCTAATCGACTACGAACTCATATAATCCCCACTTTAGTAAATTAAACGAAGCCACAACAAATAGCTACTACAAATACGAGCAACAATGAGAATAAGATCAGAATATCGCACTATCATAAAATTTAATGCACGAAAATAGAACAATATTCATTGTCATAAATTCATCATGTCATGTGAACTATGTTATGCTCCATGCATACTTCATACAATCCTGGGTGAACATATTTCAGAATTCAGAAAGTTGATTGCAGGTATTCATCTCTACTAACAGCCATCCTTCTGCCTGTCACTGTTCACAGGCACCTGGGAGTTGCGGTCATGTAGCCGTTGGAGATGGGGAACTATCAGATTGCGGGAGGAAAGGGTCTGCATCGTCAGTATAGTGACAAATGGCCGAACAGATGCTTTAAGAGTCGTGCTTCGGTGATCTGAGGCCTCAAATCTTTTGCTGGCAAGTCTTCTATCCTCTCCTTGACAACTTGGTAAAGCAGTCTCTGGCAGCTTATTAGATTGTTTTTTAAATTCTGTATGGTTAATCTCTATTTATACAGCTCAGCCCATGTGCTGCTGTCTTGTTGGATACTTGCTGTGAAATTTCCTGGAAACTCTCTCTCTCTCTCTCTCTCTCTCTCTATATATATATATATATATATATGTTAGGGGAAGGGCATTTACATGCATAGCATACAATTCTTTTATATTTACATATCTAATATCTAAATTTTCATATTTATATAATGGGGATTTACTTAAATACCATGCAATTCTATATATATTTATATATCTAAAATCTAAACTTTAAGTTTTACATATATATATATATATATATATATATATATATATATATATATATATATATATTCTAATCTTCAATATCACATCAAAAATACTATCACTCACTTTTTGAAAGTCAAATGCACATTTTTAAGCATAGAAAAATGTTTTATTAGTAAATATTTAATTTTAGATGTTAGATATGTAAATACATAAGAATTGTATGGTAGGTAAACCACAAGCACCAAATGATACAAACTACCTTAAATTAATAACGAACATGCAATTTATTACAGAACATTAAAAAAACCAAAAATGGAAAATGACAGACAAGCTGAAGCAAAACAGCATAAATTGAGAAGCTACAATGAAATTTAATGCACAGTTTATGCATTAATTGATCATCAATAAACCTTCTATTAATGGAAAAGAACGAGCATAACAGTGCCAATTTATAGGAGCATTTAATCAATCTAGTGCCATATATATATATATATATATATATAGAGAGAGAGAGAGAGAGAGAGAGAGAGAGAGAGAGAGAGCTTTTCCTATCAGTACAGGAAGTCTTCCTTGCTTCTGCTTGCCATACAGTACTGATAAAAGGAAAATGATTTAACAAATGCTTTAAGAGTCGTTCAGAGCTCTAAAGCCTCATATTATTTATCTTTTCAGCTGCCAAGTCTTTATCTTTATCTTATTATTATTTTTAATTTTATTTTGTTATTAGTTATTAGATTGCAAATAGATTTGTCTCCTTCTTCCTTTCACTGCAATTCAGACAGGCTAAGAGAAGCATGAATGCCTTTCTATATAGCTTGAGAAGGACTTCGATGGAGATGGTGGTCCAATTATTTATATGGTTAATCTTTAATTTATACAGCTCACCCATGTGCTCTTGCCTTTTTTTGGGTATTATTATTATTATTATTATAGTATTAGTTAAAATTAAAATTTATGTAAATTTAAAGTTAGAATTTTTGTCTAATAATGTAGAAAATGATTGAAGATGGTGTGGTTGGTCATGAGATTGACGTTTGTTGCTTCATTTAAGGTTTGGAAGAATAAATTTATTTATAATAAAGGGTGTTTTAATTTAAGTTGTTGATTGAAGAGTTCAATCATGTATTTTATGATTTTTAAGAAATTAGGGCCGTTTGAAATCACTTTTTATTATTATTATTTTTTGTTTTCATATTATTTTATTTATGTTTTGATTTGAAATAAAATATATTTGTCAATGATATTTTTTTTAAAAAAAATATTTTGATTGTTTTTAAAATTAATATTTAAAAAAAAAGTAAAACACTTAATTTAAAATTAATATTTTAACCCTTTTTTAATGTTCAAAAATGGGTTAAAATTAATTTGCATGTTTTAAAATATGTTATAATTCAATGAAGCTTTTAATATGATTTTTAAAATTTTTAAAGTATTTTAATGATTTCTAAATTGAAAAGAAATATTTGAAAATTGATTTAAAAAAATTGAACATTGTCCAAAACATTAATGAACACTTAAATAATCCTAAGAACTAATTCTATATTAAAATTATTATTAAAATGTATCATGTTCTTTTATATATATATAGAGAGATCAATTATATTTGCATTTGATTTAATTAATATAGTCATATCTTTGTGATATGTTAAAAAGTTCTTACATATATCAAGGTATTAATTACAAAAAATGATACTTATTAATATTACAAGACTCATTTTTCGCAAAAAATAATAAATCCTACTTATCAATTGAGCAAACTTATGTAAAATTATTAATACTTTTACGCAATTAATTCTCAAATTAATTCCCATAATATAAAAAATAAGAAGATTTACATAGAAATCACTTTATTCTTATATATTTATATATCTAATATCTAAAGTTTAATATTTCTATTTTTAATACCTTTCATATGCATGAAAAGATGCATTTAATTTTAAAGAGATAGTGATAATGATATTTTTGATGTGATATTAAAGATTTGAGTGTTATTATACGTATAAATTTAAAATTTTAGATGTTAAATATATAAATATATAATAGTATGTGCTATGCATGTAAATTCTCCTAAGAAATGCTCCTTAGTAAGAACTCCACCCAATAAACACAAGCTTTAATTGTAAACTTCACTTTCCCACATGAAGTCCATGCACAAGAAAGAAAAGATAATAATAAAAGTTATATTGTCATCTTCACAAGATGGTGAAAGGCTAGAAGACACTTGAATTCAATTAATTTCAGTTGCTTTGCCGTTATTACTGTACAAGACTCCAACGAAAGCGCTGGCTTCTTCAGCCACAGTACCGTCACGGAGTATTTAGTTCCGTGACACTATGCTCTCCTTCCGCTTCCACACAAAACGCCGGAGTCTCCATTGGTGGCTGCAGAAGCTTCCAACAGCATTACCTTTTCACAAGCCAAGAGGCAGAAGATTGGATCGGGCATTATAAAGTTGATAGAAGGAGAGCTCTTTAAAGATCCGAACTTCATCTTCTTCCTGTTGAGGGGCAGCCATGGATTCTGCGGGCGAGAAGCTCCTCTTCTGCATCTTCATAGCCACCGGACAAACCACAGCACCAGAGAGAATCAGCTCATGGATTGCGCTGCATTGCCGTCATCGTCTTGCCCATCATCGCAGTGGCTGTTCTCGCGCTCGCCTTCTTGCTTCTGCTTGTGCTGCGTCGAGCGAAAGGGAAGAGTGATGGAGGAGGAAACAGCTTCAGGAAGAACAGCTTTGATAAGATGAAGCAGGTTTCTAGGTGCAGTTCTAATGTGAAGCTGAATGGAATTGGATATAGCCCAGGTATGAGCTGCTACCTCCAATTTAACCTTGAGCTTGACTAATTAATCGAGTTCAAGCTCGTGCTCAGGCTCAATTCTGGTAATTTGAGTCGGCTCATTTATTATAAAAGAGAAATGATGATTTAGACACAAGCTATTGTCATAATAAAATGATTAAAAACTAGATAAAAAATCAATTTGATAATAAAGAGACATACTTTTTAAAAAAAAATGTAAACTTTGTATTCAAATTCTTGAATTCTAAGATATTTTAGATGTATATGATATTAATATTTTGATATAAGTTGCTCAGCCATGGAGTTAGGTGAGTACTAGCTCAAATATAGCTCAACGAGCTCAGCATATGAGCTATTTATTAAGCGAACTTGAGTCAGCTCGACTCAATACATACATACCTATGCTCATAGTGTTTGACCTACTGATTTGAGTTCTATCTGTTTGGGAAAAGATGTGAGGAGCTGCATCTAATTTAAAGCTTTGTAGTTAAACACATGAATTTTAAAATATTTTAAATATATTTTATATTAATATTTTTAAATAAGTTAGCTCACGAGCCCATAAGTCAGGTCAGGACTAGCTCAAATTTGGCTCATTAGCTTAACGAGCTCAGCTTATGAGCTATTTATCAAGCCAAACTTGAGTAGGCCCGACTCAATACATACATACCTATGATCGATGGCCTTTTAACATACTGATTGAGTTCTATTTGCATGGAGAAAGATGCGAGGAGCTGCATCTATGGAAGTAAACTGAGCTTTGCACCTCAAATAAGAGGAAAAGGGGTTCAGGTTTTTACTTACAGGGAGCTTGAGCTGGCCACTGATGGATTCAGTGAGATAAATCTGATTGGCAATGGAGGATCTGGCGTTCTGTACAGAGGAGTGATGAGCGATGGAACCACAGCGGCTGTAAAGCTTCTGCAAGTTGAAGGAAAGCAAGGGGAAAAGGAATTCAGAATGGAGGTAAGAAATAATTCTGATTTTTGTTATTTCAGATTTTCAGTTTACATATTGATGTTGATCAAATAAATATGAATAATCTCATAACTTTACAGCTGAAATATTATTTGATTCATTATATTTTCAGTCAGATATGCTTCATGATAATTGTTGAAATTGGATATTTTCTCTGAATATATATTTATTTTGATTTCATAATGTTCTTGAAGAAAATGAGGAACTTTGAGTTACTAGTTTAATCTCATTATTGTTCATTTCTCAAATATAACTTCATACAAAAAAATTGAATTACATAATCATTCTCAATATTGGAATATTGCTCATGTTGGATCCAAAATGTCCATGAATTATATTAAAACCTTACTAGCAAACTATTCTAAAAGAAGATTAAGAAAAGGAGAGAGTAAAAGAGATTTAATTATATAAACATCTTATGAGAAGAAAAATTATATAAACATCTTACACCAAATAGATTATTTGAGTGAAGTAGGTTCATCCACCTAGTGACTTTAAGTGAGTTCACCAAAAGCCAGGTGAGCTCTCCATGAGTCGAAAAGTTCACATCGACTCGGGAACGATCATTGTAAACCGATGAGCTCATTTAGAATTAGCGAGTTGGTCTTCCAAAGTTCTAAGAAATCGCTCTCACTAAGCTAGATTTATGTTAAAGTGTGAATTTTAATCACGAGACAAAACTGAAGACTTAAGCTTAAAAAACCACTGGAATTTCATAGAAACATGACATTCATGGACTTCTCCCTTCATGCTAGCATGCAGGCAAAAGTAGAATATGCACATATGAATACAGGATAGCATTGGAACTGCTACCTGCTGATGCTGGTGTGGCTTTAGAGATACTTAAGATGAAGATTTAAAACTCGATTTATGATTCCATCCCAATGTGAAATTTTTGGTATAAGTAATTCTGGTGGTTCAAGGAGACAATTTTGGTTGTGATTTCGATTAAGTTTATCCATAAGCCTTAGAAAATCCTTTCATGTAGCTTTTTGACATGCACTATATCATTCGATTCTCAAATAAGGTAACAGAATTTTGATGTTTGCTTAAAACCAATGCTCCACAGCTGTTCCACCATATTATGAATATAACTAAGACTGTAATTAGATCTTACATTACATATATACATCTGTTAAATTTGATGCAGGTAGACCTGTTGTTGACTGCAATCCAACTACTTGGTTGGCTTGCTTGGCTATTGTGCCGATCAGCACCACCCTGCTCATCTTCGAGGACACGCTAATGGTTGCTTGCAGCAGCATCTTCATCCCGCAACTTATCAGGCAGATAAACCTCACTGGCTACTCGATTGGAAGACACGTTTAAGGATTGCCCTTGACTGCGCTCGTGGCCTCAAGTTTCTCCATGAACAGTCAGTCCCTGCAGTCATCCACAGGGACTTCAAGAGCAGCAGCATACTATTAGACCATAACTTTAGTGCTAAGGTATCAGATTTTGGCGTTGCAAGGACATGCTCTTACAAGACCAATGGCCAGGTGCAAACCAGGGTTCTCGGCACTAATGGATATGTCGCCCCAGAGTGAGTTTTATGATTTTCGTTTGATTTTCATTTGAAAAGAAAATCTAAATCAAACTGGATTAATGGTTCCTGAGCTATTGAAGGATACCTAATCTACTGGCTTAAACAGCAGATATGCATCAACAGGCAAGCTCACAATGAAATCAGATGTTTACAGCTATGGAGTTGTTCTTCTCGAGCTTTTGACAGGTAGAGTACCTGTGGATATCACAAGGCCTCAAGGAGAACATGTTCTTGTTTCCTGGGTGAGTAACAACTATCATTGGCTAGAGAAATTATTATGTGTGGAGTCCGAAAGATCTAGATTATTGTGTATTACCTGTATATTAATCATGTACCGAGTTCACGACAACTGTGTACACGCTATGTGTATGTACACAATGTGTACAAAGCTAATACGCAATTGTTGTGAACTCGATACGCAGCGTATATATAGCTAATACACAATAATCCGGACCTTCCAGACTCTGCACCTAATAATTTCTCCATTGGCTGAACAACTAGTCTGCATTTAATTCCAGAAAAAAATGCTGAAAAGAATGAAATATGAGATTATAACCTGCAACTATAAATGGTGTCTTCTTTTCTAGGCTCTTCCAAGACTAACAAATAGAGAGAAAGTGATGGAAATGGTGGATCCAGCTCTTGAAGGCCAGTACTCCAAGAAAGAGCTGATTCAGGTAAGCTACAAAATAACGGCCAGTTTTTTAAACTCGCCATGTAGATCATGAATATTTATTCTCTCAAACATTTGAAATAGGTTGCTGCCATTGCTGCTGTGTGTGTGCAATCAGAAGCAGATTACCGCCCTCATCACCGACGTGGTGCAATCACTGATTCCTCTAGTAAAAAGCACAAGCGCAGCTTACACTGCTACTCCAACTAGATTTAAGGAAGATCAAGTATCAATTATGATGCGATAAGCCTTCTTCCATTGGATTCAGTATCAAAGAGAAGAAATGGCTCAAATTTCATAAGAAGAGGAGATGAATAACTTGTAGGAAAGTTAAACTTTGAGAGAAAGAAGTGCTATGATTAGCTACTAGCTAGTGAATATTTCAGCCAGACATCTTAGAACTATACTGTTGTTTTTTGCATAAAGACATTTGTTTTTTGTACAAAAATGCTCTCCTTCAAAATTTTGCAATGGTTTGAACAGTAAGAAAAACAGCATGCCATGTGATTTCTAATTCGTGAATTTCTAACCGGTAAATAAACTTGCATAGGCCTAGAAGATCACATATGCATGCGTGCACAGCAATAATAATAAAAGGCAAACTAAGAGAATGTTTTAGAGATCTTGTATTAATGTTAAAATTTTGAAGAAAACTTGTGAGATTTTTATCTGCTTTAAAATATTTTGTAATATCTTATCAATTTTATAATAAATTTATGTCTCCAAACTCATATCTTGTTATCATTATAACTAGAACTTCAGAAAAAGATTTGGCATGCCACATTAAGACAACAGATACTTGGTCTGCATTCAACAGAGAGTCTCCAATTCATCAATGGCCGCCCCAAATCGTCTTCGCTCAGCAGGTAGAACTTCAATTAATTGGCAAGCCAACAAAAAACCCTAACCCTAACAAGTTCAGCGATGCAACCAAGTAGCAGTGATCATTATATTTGTTTAAGCGTATTTTGTTTTGCACTACAAATGACTACAGCTTTAGAATATTATACTGAAATCAACAAATTGAGGCCTTACAAATTGGAGCTCCGAGGGAGTCGGCCAGAAGAAAACTCGAATCAAAATTAGAGCTTCTCCTCCCCCTCCTTCTCCTTCTCATAATCATCAGACATTTGCAAACAGCTTATAGTTTTTCGCATCCAACACTATCTGCCTCACGGCCGCAACAGACGCCAAAACAGCGAACACAGAGAAAATCACAGATATCAAAGCATTCGCCCAGAAAATCGCCCCCCTCTTCGACGGCCGGAAAGTGATATTGTAGAGCACCGCCGGCACCACAAAATCCAGAGGCAAGAATCCGAAAGCTCCGATCACGGCGTTAATGTCACCGAAAAACGGAAGCATCGCCGCGATCACCGTCGCCGTCACCACCGAAACCGACCGGAAAACTGTTCTCGGAACCACATTGCGAGCCGAGTACTGTTCCTTCTTCGGATCCGCGAACAGCCCTTCCAGCACTTCGTTCGTTGGCTGCAAGTATACCTACAGCAACAAGTTGTTGAATAAGCTAAGCATATATAGTTAGATCTAACAGCACTAAATGAATTGATTTGATATGAACTTACAACTGCAACGGCGGAGAGCTGGATGATCGTGAACACGTTAGTCATCAGGAAGAACCATTTAGGCACCAAAGGCCGGCCATTTCCGGCAATGAAGTTGGAGATGATGGTGCCCTCCGCTAGGTTTCCGAACGCCCAGTAGCCGGAGACGGCAACGCTGAAGAAGGTCGACACCGCCACCGCGTAGCAAAGGCAAAGCCCCTTGAACATCTTGCCTTGCACCGGCGGAGCTGCCGTTGCCTGTGGCAGCAATAATAGCAATAGTTTTTGTAATGTTATTTATTTCATGGGAAAATAATTGGGTCATTCATCTAAGATAATTTTAATTAATTTTTCAAATAATAATACAATAAATTTTATAAAATATTTTTCCTTATTAAATTTTAATTAAATAATAATAAAATATTAAGTTATAGCATAATTAATGTCAAAATTTTAAGACCATTGTGATAAAATTTAGATTAAGATATTCCAATCAAATTTTTTTCATATTTATTTATTTTAAAATATTTTTAAAATTATTGTATATGAATTTATTAATTATGATTTACACAAAAAAATAAATCATAAAAAATCTTGAAGCCACCCAATTTATTCTAAAATAAGTGTTCATTTCAAACTTTTTATTATCACGATCATAATACAGTCAGCACATTCAAGAGCGTATTACTAACTAATAAAAATTAAAATTAAAATATAGATTTTTTATCATCATCATAAAAATATAATTATAAAATATCTAATTACATTTAATTAAGTATATATATATATATATATATATATATATATATATATATATATATATATATATATATATATATATATATATATATATATATATATATAAATTAAAAGAAAACTTACTTGAATTTCAGGGATAATTCCATTTCCATAAGTGGTAGCAATAATAGCAATAGCATTGAATACTCCAAAAACCAAGTCTTGTTGATCACTTGGAAGAGAGTAATCCCTATGAGGGGCATGAGAAGAGTGTCCTGCATATCAAAAATTTTCATTATTCTATAAATAAAACATTTAATTTTAATTATCCAATCATATTAGTTTATTATTTTGTCATAAGCTAAGATTTGGTCACCATTTAAGAAAAATAATAAAAATATAAACACTATAAATATATAAAATAAATATATCTCAAGTATAATTGTGATGATCAAGGCTATTATAGCTTAAGTATTTTAGACTATATGTTAATTTTTTTGGGAAATTTAAGTATATAGCATATAATTTTTATCTATTTACATATCAAATAATTAAAGTTTAATATTTACTAAAATAATGCTTTTTTATGTATTAAAAAATATATTTCACTTTTAAAAAATAATGATTGTGCTATTTTTAATATAATAATGAAGATTTAAATATTATTTAAATAAATATAAAAATTTAAGTATTAGATATAAATATATAAGAATTATATGCTACGTATATAAATTTTCCTAAATTATTTATTTATTTAATATTATAATTTTTATATATATATATATATATATATGAGTGAGAAGTGAGAACTCACCAATGTAGATAGATCCTGCGGTAGCACAAGCGCTATAGGATAGGCAGACGAAGAGAGAGATTAGGTTAATGTGCCTCAGAGAATGAAACGAAGGGAGCTGCGCCAAAATTAGCATAAAGACTCCAAAAATTGCCACAAATTCATATAGCTTCATTGCTCCATCTGGCTTCTCTATTAAGTATATAGACTGCAAAATAAAATAAATAAATCCAAATTGTTGAAATTTTAATAAAAATAAAAAATTAGTTGATTTTTTTTATCACACTCTCATATTTGAGTAATATCATTATATATGTATTCAGCCTCAACGCAATTTAACGTATAACTCATAACAAATCACTGCATAAGCAGGCTCATGCCTTGGGCACCACTTATAATTTTTAAGAGAGAGAGAGAGAGAGAGAGAGAGAGAGAGAGAGAGAGAGAATTAATGGCTATCAACTCACTTAATTTATAGAAGGTGTGATACACATGCTGTTAATGGCTAATTCGATCTATCAATGTTTTTGAATGACATATATGTTGAATATTAAATGCTTGGAAAGGGAAGATAGATTTGTGGATTAAGAGTTTCATTATAATAAGATATTTCGTATACTAACCTTGATGAAATATCCAACTATGTTTAGGGTTTGATGATGCTAAAAAGAAATTTTATTTCATGGAATGAATGAAGCTAAGATTAGGGTTTGTTGAGCTATGCAATTACAAGAAGTGATGAGTTGGTAGATATGCATAATCTTAGCACTATACTAAAGGATTGTTTGGGATAGGCAGAGGAAGAGAGAGATTAGGTTAATGAGCCTTAGAGAATGGAAGGAAGGGAGTTGCATCAAAATTAACATAAAAATCTCAAAGATTATCACAAATAGGGGTGAGCATTCGGCAAGTTCAATTGAAAAAATCGAATCATGTAACTTAAAATAAGCAAACCATCCAAATAACATATAAAACCATACTATAATTCAATTTATTCATCTTTTGTAGTCATAACTCTTATATTTCACTCATCTTCAAGTAAATCTAATAATAATAAACTCATCATGATTAATTTTAATATATATATATATATATATATATATATATATATATATATATATATATATATATATATATATATATATATATATATATATATATGTTATTAAATTTATTTTGAGAAAAAAATATACTATATAATTAATTATAATTTTTATATTACACTCATCTCAAAATAAATTTAATCATAATAAAATTTATCGTGATCAATTTTGAATAATAGTACATGTAGCGATCTAAATTCAATGATTGATGAATCAGAGATATTAAGTTCAAGTCCTTATTATATATATGAATTTATGAATAAGTCCGCTCAAATATTCAAATAATAATAATAATAATCACCTTCATGCTTTGTCCAAGTAGAATAGAATGTCAAACATACTAAGAATGAGGCCAATGTAATAGCGCGCCCAAATAGGACCTACAATCAAAATTATCGCTCAATTACATCATTTTATTTCTAGGCTCAAAAAATAAAATATATTTTGTTCTCTTTTATATAAGGAAGGAAGACAAATAAAATATTATATTAATTATTTCTTACATTATAAAAAATTCAGTTTGACTTTTAAAAATAAAATATTCAGTTTCAACTTTGTACGGTTCCCCACAGCTGTCAAAATAATTCTTGAGCCAACTAAATCTCAAAATATAAGAGAGAGAGAGAGAGAGAGAATTATTAGAGGTTTATTTTATATCTTTTATAATTTATAGTGGGATATATATAGTCAAAGGGGGCGTTTGGAGTAGTGCAATAAGGCACACCACATCATAATTTCATTTGAAAAAATTATATTATGCAGTGATAGCCAAAAAGTTATAATTTGATTTTTTTTTAAAAAAAATTGATAAGCCCCACCGTAGCTTTTTAAACATAAGATTTTTCTGCAACTTTTTTATCACTATTTTTTCAAACAGCTACAATTGTCTCAAATAGGCCTTAAATTATATCATATGCGACGTTTAAAAATTTACATTTTGAATATATAATAGTGATAAAGTTGAAATTTTTAATAGTTTTAATTTTTATTTTTTCATATAATTGAAGTTGCTCTAAACAGATCTTAAGTTTAAAAGTTTAAGATGCTTAGAAGAAAATTAAAAATAAAAAATTAAAAGAATAAATCGTTCACTGTGGATGTATGCCGACAGAAATCATTCAAGAAAGATTTATAATTTTCAAGAATTTGTATAAAGTTTTAAATTTTAGTTTCAATTTTAATTTTAAGATATTTTTTTATTTAACGGCTTTTTGATAGTTGCGTCACGTTTTGAAATTCAATTTTGATTTTGATTTCAATTATTTTTTTATAATAAAATATTATATATATTAAAGATATTAATAAAAATATTTAATTATAATTCAAATTTGAAACTTATTAGAATCTTAGTAATATAATTCTAATAAATTAATTATTGTTAAAAACATATGAGAATCAATAAGGAATACACCAACCTAGAATCTCGTGAGCCATATCCCTGAACCGGAGCTGCCGGCGGCCGAGCTGAGCTTGGTTCTCCAGCACAAGGGAGATCAGATTATACGAGTAGAAAGTGACGGCCGCCGCCGTGAGAAGAAAAATAACTCCGGCGGCCCATCCCAGCGCCGCCAGCGCCAGCGGCAAGCTCAGTAACGCCGGCGCCACAATCGACGTCGTCAGATGGTAGCCACAGTGTAGCCATGATCCTGTAGAGAGAGAATGATGAACAAAGGACAGATTTTCTTTCAATAGATGGATTTTTTATTTCTTGGAAAAAAATTTATTACCTTTGGATTTCAGGACAAAGAGGGCTCCGGCGTCGAGATTTAGAGCTTGAGAGGGCGGAACTCCATTGTTGATCTGTTCTTCTTCTTCTTCCCCCTTTCTCTCTCCCATTATTCTCTCCGCTCAGTTTGCTCGATTTGAGGCTACTTTCTCGTGCCTTCTGGGAAAAGATTTTGTGAGTGGGTGAGAGAGGCAGTTTGGACGAATATGAAAGCTGATTAAGGCGTTCTTCATTGTGAGGACTTTATTGATTTTGGGGGAGGGAGGTGGCCACCGAGAGTTAGTTTGACTTTGATTCTTGGAAGTTTGAACCATTATTTCATTTATTTAGTAAAATATTAATTTAAAATATCGAAAGTTTTTTTTTTTATATTTTGAAAAATCTCTTGAAAGCAAATTTATCAACCACTGATAAGACGCCTTGCATTTTCTTTTCAGTTAAATGTGATTTATGCAGTATAAATAAGATGTCATTGATTAACCTCATTGATTCAATTTTTTTGTCATTGTTGTAGAGGAGAAAGTTATTGTAACTTATTTTATTATTAAAAATTAAATGTGAGGTAATAAATTAAATTTGACCCATCGCCCTTATCTTATTTGGCATAATGCATGGAACTCTTCATGTCGATTCCTCATCGAGTGATGAGAAAATAAGTGCGTGAACGCTGGATAAGCTGGTCTCAGAGATTATTCATACTAAGTAATATATTATAAATTAAAAACTTGGACACCCGTTATCAAAAATAAATAAAAAATAAATTAAATTTGAGGTTTGATATGCCACATTGAATCTATGAAATTGAACACAAATCACAAGGTAATACATATAATTAATTCTATAAACTTATATTTCGAAATTTATAATCAAATTAAACTTATTAGCAAGACGAGTTCATTAACATAAAAATAGACTAAATCGATTCAAATGAGCTCAAATCGCCCAAAAAATATATATGAAGACTTTATAAAATTAATTGGATGGTCAAATGATTTTCAAATTTGACATGTTATAATCGAGAGCAACTCGAAGGCGAATCCAATAAGCTCAATATCACTCAAATTGAAGATAGGATGGTCAAATCATCAAAGAATTAGTTATGATCAAAGAAAACAATATGAATCGTCCATGAAATTTTTTTAGATTTTGACTATAATTATCAAAATGTTCTCTCAAAATCTTAAAAAATAAGATCAAAATGTCCCTTATCATCATACTTATTTTGTATTACCATAATTGCTCGTTTTTTGTCCTTGAATCTTGATTATTAATAGACTTTTTTTCTTAGAATTTCTGATAAAATTTTCATTATGTCGATAATTTAATTTCTTATATTTTGTAAGGTAAATCAATCTAATATCAATAACTCCACTTTTTTCTTGAAAGTTTCTATCTTATATGAGCTTAAAATCAACATCAATAACCTTCATTTAATTCTCAAATACCATTAATAAAAACAATACTCTTTATAAAATTCTCATGTACAACATCATGCAAATTTCTCTTAATTATATAAGCAATCCTCTTACCAATTCCAAATTAACATATGCTGATTTTTAATGGTTAATTTTAAAAATTAATAGGTTACTAAATGACTAAGAAGTTAAGGCCTTACCTTTTGCACATAAATATTAATTCATTGAATTTTTGCATCTTTAATATCATTATCTATGAAACTAACTCTGTCTTCTATCCTAAGAATAATTTTGGAAATATTACAAATATCAATTCCAATTATTAGTTTATGGTGATGATAACTCCAAAAAATTCACCTCATCTCTTAAGAAATACATATATTCCTAAACTAAAAGGCAACTTTGGTATTTCATCACTATATATGCTTAATATGACTTTCAAAGCTAAGTTTTTATGCAACTTTGGTATTTCATCACTATATATGCTTAAATTCATCTCCCCCATTGATTTAACGATTCCCTCGATCGACAACCTATTGTAATTATAATGGGTTTTCTGAGATGGGTGGCGCCAACGACCAATTATTTTGATCCGATCTTGAGTCCCGACTGAAATGTAGCTAACCCGAAAATAATTTTGAGCCAAATGTCTGGCTCGAAAGTCGACTCATTTTCTTTGACTCGATCTTGATTTGAGCCCAAATTTGAGTCGACTTTTGAGCGAGCCACGATCTTCGGGCAAATTTCTCAGCCCTAGATAGAAGGCGATACTAAATCAAAATCTACCAAAAATCATAGGACTTCCTTCAACCAAAAATTAAGGAATTTCATCTTAATTATGATTTTCAAAATCAATTATTTCTTTAATTAGATGAAATTATCTAGTTATAAGCATGTGCATTTCAAGATGCATTTTAATGTTTGAAAAGACTCAGACGCTAAGTTGGAATTAAATGAAAATCTGAAGGCAATCTAATAATTCAGAAATAAATACTACATAAAGTCTTAAATACACCTGCATGGGCCCTAACCCTATGTTGAATGCTTAAATTTAAGTGTCTGAGGATAATGTGTGGGTTGCTTCCCGTTAGTCTTAGGACTGAGTTCGGGTTAACAAAATCTTAAAAACCTATAATAAGAGTTTCAAATCGGAAATATCGGAAACATTTACGTGACGAGATTTAATCTTGTTAATAAAATGAGTTGACATGATCTAAAACTCTTAAACATATTCAAATAAATCAATTTTTCAAATCAAATTAAGTAACAATCTGAAACTAATTAAATGAAATTCTATCATTAAAAACTTAAATCAGACTTAATATATCCACCTTAATGCTTGTCGAGGTGATAAATTAAGAAAATTCTAGCTCAAGGAGCCAATGTCAAATCAAGTATGTTCACTCTTAATCAATCTCACACGAAAGACGCGTCTGTTTTAACTATGGTTGGCCAGTAGGCTCCACAAATGAAACAGCACTACCGAGTCCTCGACGGTGTTTTGACATTATATTACGATCATGACGAGTCGTATGCTCCCAATGCTCTGCCTTTGAGTTATGAATCATAGTATTGATGAAAAAATAACCCTCTATTAGTTAAGGTAGACTTAAGATCGCTGATAAAACACCACCCCGTGAAGATTTCTTGACGACGTAACCATGTGTCTATAAGGATCCTTTGGTTGGGACTACCTCCTACTAAGTAGACTGGGACCGGATGCCTGTGAGAATATGGGATCTAGATCAGGCACATCATCATCCCCTCAACCATCCGGTTTAAGCTGAAATGATGAATTTCATAATTTTAAATTATAAAACTCCATATGCTACTACTATACGCTACGCATTAAGCGATCTAATGACTAGCCTTAATCGAAAGTTCTCTTTACTATTGAGGGGTAATTAACTATGGGCTTTATAAAAACCCGAACTATATCTAAAGTCCACCAAATGAGGACAAAATCTCTGGGTAGTATCTTATTTACTATTCCATCTGTCTTCTAAAAATTACACTGATATTCTTTAAACCACACTCTCTTCAATTCAATAATAATTGTCAAGAGGTCAGTGGCAAATTTTTAGAGCCCACAGACTATGATCATGGAAGCAGTGCGCGGCCAGCGGTGCAAGGTTGGGGCCACAGGCCCATATGCCGTGAGCGGATCATAAGCAACGCATGAGACCAGCGCAAAACACATGCCGATGAGCATTTTTTATTTTTTATTTTCTTTATTTTTTGATTTTCTTCAATTTTATTTATTTATTCCCTTTTGCCACTATAGGATCTATAAAACCCCTAAGGTCAAGTAAGGAGACACAAATTTTTTTCATATGTTCTAGTATTCTTCTACGTTGGATGAAAATTATCTAGAAGTTCAGGGCCTGGGTAATAATAAAATTTTTTCTTTTTGTCAAGCTCGACCTTCTTCTCAAAAGAAGGTCATTTGCTTTGATCAAGACCTAGTTCATGACGAGGCTCTTTTCCCTCAAGAGAGGTGTCAACCGCTCGTTGGATTGATTAAGTTTGGAGGTGATCAATACCGTAGTTCATCTGACGTGGCTCTCCCCTCAGAGAGTCAATGTCGGATGAAGTTTGAGGTGATCAACGCCCATAGTTCATACGACGAGGCTCCAATTTTTTCTTGAGAGAGGTGTAAACTGCCCTTGTCGGAAGGCCCATTGTTCATATGGTGAGGCTCTGATTTTCCCTCAAGAGAGGTGTCAACTGTCCTTGTCAAATCGATAGGGTTTGGAGGTGATCAAGGCCCGTAGTTTATATCACGGGGTTCCAGTTTTCTCTCAAGAGAGGTGTCAACTATCCTTGTCGACCAACCAGATTTTGAGGCGATCAAGGCCCGTATTTTCTACTTTTTATTGTAGGAAATTGAATTCTTGAAACTCTAATGGATGGTTCGATTGACAACTGCCAAGGTGGCGGGGAAGCGTCAATTAGGAACCATCCCTTGAAAAACTCAGAAAATTTGGCAAGTAATTTTGGAGTATCATTAGAGAGAAATAGCTTTTTTTGTGATCTCATATGTATGCATATATTTTTCGTTAGATCATAGGAAAAAATTTTATCCAAAACTATGCGTGAGTAACAAAGTTAGGAAATGATATGCCCAAGTATTGGGTGAGTGAGTTGCTTCACACAATTCTTAGATCTTTGTCTTTCTCTCCTCTTTTTTGTTTCATATTTATTATATATTTCCCAAATGAGTTGGTGACTATTGTTTAATGGTGGCCGAAAGAAAACTAATAGCGTGACAACTACAGATGATATACCATCCACTATCACAGCTGACAGTTTAATGGTGCTCCAGAAATTTTCATTTACCGAATGAGTTGGTGGCTATTATTGTCAAAAAGTCTGATCGGGCACGTTCTCCTCTGCAAGGATACTTTACTATTTTGGAGATGATTCTTCATGCATGACTACAATTCCCTTTGGCTTCTAAGTTGATTGAGGTTTTTAAAATATGCGGTGTAGCTTTGTCACCATTTTTATTTCGAGCTTTAGTGATCATTGTTGGTTTAACTGTCTTATTTAGAGAGCATAGTGTGACTTTGAACATCAAGTACTTATGTTGAATGTGTAGGTTCACATATGATGCTTAGGGATGTGTTTCATATCGAGGTATAAAGAATTAGATAGAATTTTTAGCAAGGGATCCATCTAGAAGTTGGTCTAATGGGTTCTTTTTTGTGAAAAGTGAGTGGGGCCTCCCTAAGAGATGGGGAAGATTCAATGACCTTCCCGATCCATTGCTAATTAAAGAGAATGAAATCCTAACAAATATTAATATTCTTGATGTAGGAAGCTTGCAACATGAGTTACGTCACATTAGCAAATATATAATTGAAGATAAAATGTTCAAGGTTGGACTTTCCATTCAGGCAGGGAGATCTCATGCTCTTCCACAGAAGAGATCAAGTAAAGGTGATGAAAGATCTCCTCATATTCATAGGATTCCTTCAAGAAGCCCATTATAAATCATGGTGACAACAATGCTTCTTCTTTAAGGAAAAAGATGACATGTCAAGTAACTATGTCAAATATTTATGGAGAAGATGTTCTTCCTCAGTTGGCCTTTGAGAGTTTTGTTATCTCAACTCATAATGGGGGTATTCATTTCTCGAAGCCGCATATTCCTGAAGAGGTGTTTAAGCATGCCTGGACATCAACGAGCACAATTAGTACGTTATCTTCTCTTGCTTTTCTTCTTTCCTTTTTTTCTTCGTGTAATATTTGTGATTTTTTGATTGAAGGTAACCCAAACATTAGGGCTTATAGCTCATTTGGGCATCGCTCTAGATGAGTAGGATATTGAATTTGTGAAGGTAAAATACTTGCAAGGCAAGTTCAAGCAAAAGATGAGTGCTAAGGCCAAAGAAGTGACATTTTTGAAGGATCAGCTAACCGGGTGTAGAACTGAGCTAGCGAATATATCAATTTCTCTTTCTCTCCAGCATTAGAAGGTGGAGCATACTCATGATGAGCTGATTGAGGTGAGGGCAAAGACTTGCTAGAAAGAAAAAAGACTCAAGGCATTTGCAGTGGAGAAAAAAGCTCTTAAACTGGAGAAGAAAGTATTATAGGATCGTCTTTTTGAGAAGGAGCTTATAATGTTAGAAGCGGAAGCAAATGAAGTCTCCTTGAAGGCAGTGGAAGACTTTAAAACTCCCTAGCATATCAATGCTACTATCGAGGATCATATTCAAGAAGCTCGTAATCATATTCTTGATGTTGAAGTGAAGGACTTGCCAATGTTTAGAGGAAAGCTTCATCCGAGGATTCCTAAAAGAAATACACCTTGTACATCACAAAACTAGAGCTAGTATTGAGAATTTATCTCACCAAGTATCTCAAGACTCTTCACGATTCGGAGATGAAGGGGTTGAGAGTGAGGGGAACATCTTTCCAGGTGAGAAGGATGTTGATATCATGTAATATCACTTGATGATGCATTTCTTTCCCTTTTATCTATGTATTATTATTATTATTATTATTATTATTATTATTATTTATCCATAATTTTGATTCTTTCTTATATCATCATGTTAGAGTTATCAATGTCATTAGTAAACTAAAAATTTTGGGTGATTTGCTCTCATTTTATTTTGACCTGTCCGAGGTGATTGGTCATAATATTATTCGATGGCACTAACCTATACGGAAGAGGTCATGGGAAGTCCACCAAGGACTTTTTGACCTATTCTAGGTATTAGTCAAAATATTATTTGACATCTTACCAGTATGGAAGAGGCCATGGAATACTCACCAAGGACTTTTTGACCTATCCTAGGTATTGGTCAAAAGTATTACTTGACTTCTTACCTGTATTGAAGAGGTCTGATCAAATCCCCTTGGGATTGATCATCCCTCGAATGAGACACAATGTGAGTTGTGCATTCCTCAAGTGGAAGGATTAAATGAAGAAGATCATTTATATGCAACAAGCTTGAAAGAAAAAGCCATGAACTCATTACTTTGATAAAGTTGGTGATACAATATTATCATAAGATAACTTAACAAAGATATGTGTTGAAGAGGAAATGACAAGCAAGATAAAATAAAAATTACAATATTTATATAGTAGAAATTACTGATAATACTTTTGGAGATTCTCCGTGTTCCAAGTTCAAGGTAAGGTTTTTTGCTATGGATCCTTGAGCATAAATGTTCCTAGCTTGACCATAGCTGTAACCACATAAGGGCCATCCCAAAGAGGTGAGAGCTTATTACGTTGATGGCCTTTGACTTTCAAGACATCAGACCAAGTCACCAGAGATGGGATGAGGTCTCACTCTTCTGTAAAGTGACAAGCTACTCTTATAAAGTGATGAACTATCCTTTGGTGGTAGGAAGTAGTCCGAAGTAGGGCCATGTCATGAGTTTCAGGGAATAGGTCCAACTTTTATCAAAGTTTTTCTTCATTACTATTATGATTGAATGATTGAACTCTTAGACTTGGAATCCCAATATTTACTAGTATAATAGCTTCTGTGCTGAAACAAAATTATATGATGTCTCACAAGTCAGAGTTCATGATGTAGTGCGAAAAGCCCAAAGAACATTAGAGAGCTCCTCAACCCATTGCCCCACCTTCTCGAGACGCGTTTTAACCCTTTGAATAGTCTTAGCTTCAGTTATTAGTTTGAGGATGGGTTACAGCCGTATGCATCAACTGAATGTGTTGATCATTACAAAAAAATGTAAAGACTTTTCCAGTAAATTGGGTTCCATTATCGATGATAATCTTTGCAAGAAGACCACGACATATTATATTTTCCCAAATAAATTGTTTAGTGTTTGCCTCTGTGATTTTAGTGAGTGCTTCAACCTCCACCCATTTAGTGAAATAGTCGATAGCTAAAATGATAAACTTTCATTGCATTGATGTTACTAAAAAAGGTCCAATGATATCAATTCTCCATTGAGCAAAAGGCCATAAGCTATGAAGGGATGAGAGCTCTATATGTCGTGTAAGAGAGATGTTAGAGTGCAACTGATAACTCACATATTTTTTTTATGAAACCCAAGATGTCTTGCATCATCGTAGGCCAATAGAACCCTTGCCTCATAATTTTAAGGGCTAGCACCTTCCTCCTAGGTGTTCTATACATATCCCAGAGTGAACCTCTCTTAATGCATAATCGGCCTCTGATGGTGAGAGGCATTTAAGGTATGGCTTAGAAAAAGCTCATTTGTATAGTTCACCTCTGATAATAATAAAGTTTGTAGCTTATCTTTAGATGAGTTGTTGGGTACTTCAGGAAGGGTCCCTTCTTGTAGAAAGAAAAGGATGGGGTCCATCCATGAAGGTTCCTTCATCTCATTAATTGCTTATATTACGCATGACCTTTGTATACTAGGAAAATATATTTCCTCAACACACCTTCTCTTAAATAGATCTCCAGTAGTAGAGGTAGTGAGCTTAATGAGAGCATTAGCTCAAGTGTTCTTCTCTCGAAGTATGTGAATGATTTAATGTGTCTTAATATGGGCACGAAGTGACCTCACCAAGCTAAGGTATTATACTAGCTGGGGATAATGAGCATTAAAGTTTTCCTCAACCTCAGAGATGACAAACTGAGAGTCAGTGTGGATCATTAAGTTTTGAGCTTTAAAATCGATGGCAAGTCTCAACCCTATGATGAGAGCCTCATATTTAGCCATATTATTAGTTGCAAAAAATTTTAGGTGAAGTCCATACTCTAAGGTATCCTGTTGGGAGGAAATAAGTAAGATTTTAGCTCTAGCACCAGCATTTAAGCTCCATCAACATAGAGGGTCTATTAAGGCGATGTAAGGGGTGTAATAGATAACTCATTTGGTGTAGGTACATTGCACTCCATTATAAAGTCTGCAAGTACTTGAGACTTTATGTCTGGCCTGGGTAGAAAATGAATATCAAACTCTCCCAATTCTATGGACCAGTTGATTAGCCTTCCAGATGCCTATGGTTTATGTAGAATGACCCTCAATGGTAAATGGGTATAAACACTGATGGTGTGAACTTGGAAGTATAGACATAATTTTTGCGCTAATAAAACTAAAGCCAAAACTATCTTGTCTGCTAGTGGATAATGACTTTCTATATTAAAGAGAATTTTACTAACATAGTAAATTGATCATTGTATCATATTTTTGTCTCTTTGGATATAAGTATAACATCTCTCCTTGGATAGGCTTGGATAGTAAAGGGTGGAGATGCTAAATATTCCATTAATTGCTCAAAAGCAGCTTGACATTCATTACTCCATTGGAAATTATTATTTTTAGCTCTCTTTAATATTTTAAAAAATGGTAAGTTTTTATCTCCAAAATAGGCTAAGAAGCAGGATTAGGCAACAATTCATCCATTCAAGTGTTAAACTTTCTTGATATTCTTTGGAGGAGCCATCTCTTTGAGCGCTTTGATTTTCTCGGATTAACTTCAATCTCGTGGTGGGTAACCATGAACCCAAGAAATTTTTTTGACGTAACCCCAAAAGCACACTTGGTTGGGTTGAGTCGCATGTTATAACGTCAAGAAGGTTAAAGCATATTTATAAGTCAGAAATATGTTGTGATTCTTCTAAGCTTTTTACTAGAATGTCATCTACATATACCTCCATTGTGTGGCCTAAGAGATCATTAAAAACTTTATTTATAAGATTTTGATAGGTAGCACCAGCATTTTTTAACCCGAATGACATAACTTGGTAACAATATAAGCCTTTATATGTTTAAAAAGATGTGGCCTCTTCATATGTCGGGTCCATTTTTACTTGGTTGTAACCTGAGTAAGCATCTAAAAAATTGAGCATTTGATGCCCAGATGTAGTATCAAGCAATTGATCAATTCGGGAGGGAAAACTAGCTTTCGAGCAAGCTTTATTGAGATCAATATAATTAATACACATTTTTCAAGTTTCAATTGCTTTCTTAACCATGACAATGTTTGCTAGCCATATAGGGTAATATACTTCTCGTATGAATCCCAGTTCTAAGAGCTTGTTAACTTCTTGTTCAATAGTTTGGAGGTGACCAGGTGCAAAAATCCTCTTCTTTTAGATGATCGATTTGAATGTTGGATCAACCTTGAGGGAGTGCATGATCACATTGGGGTCGATCCTAGGCATTTCTGTCAGACTCCAAGAAAAGATGTCTTGGTTTTTGATCAAGAATCCTATGTAATTTACCCTATGTTCATCTGAGAGCAGAGATTCAACTTGCACTGTTTGTAAAGGTTGGTCATCTGATAATAAAATAGGGAGCAAGTCTTCTACAGGCGAAGCCTTCTAGGATACTTCTTCATCTCAAAAATTTAAATTCTCGATACTGAAGGTCATCAAAGGGCGTGGTTGAGCTTGTTCGAGGTAACATGATTGTGTTATTTATTGATTTCCACAGACCACTCTAACCCCAACAGGGGTTGGAAATTTCATCTAAGATGAGATACCTCAGTAACAACACCAAATATTGATTGAAGGGTCCTTCCGAAGATAGCGTTGTATGCTGAATCTGATTTGACCACCATGAATTGAATTGAATGAGTCACTTAGAAAGAAAATTCTTCGAGGATAATAGGAAGGGTGATTGCTCACTCCACTCGCACAGGGCGAGTTGGAGCTTTTCCCTAACCAGACCCATGCTAAGAAATGTTGAGTAAAATAAAATATTGACATAACTCTCATTATCAATCAAAATTCTCTTAACATTATAACATGGGTCACCGATCCCTGCACCGATGACACGTTGATCTTGATGCAGAACTTGAACTCCTTCTAAGTTTGAGTCATTAAAAGTAATGGAATGATCAATACAAGATTTCTTTAACTCTGGCTCTTCAGAGGTGACAATGAGGACTTGATTAGATAGTAGTGGTCCTTCAATGATTATTTCAATTTCTTTAACTATCTGGTGACTATTTTATTATTTCTATGATGATTATCCTGGTTGCCTCCTAGTTGGAGTTTTTGTTTGAGTTGATTGATTATGCACAAATCGACATAGATATCCTCGTTGAATGAGCCTCTCAATCTCTTCTTTGAGTTGTTTACACACCTTAGTAGTTTGTTCAAAACTTCAATGGAAGTGTCAATATTGCTCTAATTTCTTGAATTTAATTTCAGTGGATGTGATCACTTAATGGTCTCTTCATCTCGAATGGCCATCAAGACATTAACACGAGATGTGTTCAGTGGTGTGTATTCCTTTTCTATTCATAGTTCATGTTATTGATGTGAGGGCCGTGGAGGGAGATCACGATTGCCTTGTTGCTTCTTTTCATGGGATTGTCGATCTGTGTTCCCTGGGGCACTCTTATGTTTTCCTATGGATTGTTCAAATTATTTATGATGGGAATTAATAGCCTCATCAGCAAAAATTTGTACTTCCATATGATGAACAAAGTCAGCATATGAGCTGACCATATCTCGCATTAATGATGAGTAAAAATGCCTAGGGAGCCCTCCAAGGAAAACTTCTCTTAATGGTTCAAGGTTTATTCCATGTATTTGGTGAGCCTCTAAGGAGAACCTCTGGAAGTACTCTTTAAGTGATTCACCCTCATTTTGATGAATGCCTGAGAGATGAGAGGAATCTTTAACGATCGTCCAGTTTATAATAAATTATTTTGCAAAAATCTTGGCGAGTTCATCAAAGGTATGGATGGATCCCCCTAGAAGGGAGTAGAACCAAGGGCGAGCCTGACCCTTGAGGGTGATCAGAAAGACCTGACAAAGTAGTGTGTCATGAGCTCATTGGATATGCATGATGATTTTGTAATGGTCGATGTGTTCATATGGGTCAGTTGCCTCATCATAGGAGTCGATGCTCGGAAGCTTGAAACCTACGGGAATAGGATGTTGAAGAATAGCTTCAGCCAAAGGTGAAGACTCCTGATAGCTGCGATGAGAGGGAATATGATTTCCATCTTAAAAGTGGAATTCTTCTCACACTAAGCATTGTAATTCATCATGTATAACATGACGGGTGGAATCAACAGGTTAAGAATGTGTCAAGCTACTAGTAATAATTGGTGGGTTAGTAATTGGTTGAGCTCCAAGTGATGGGTGAGTAGAACTAGCAGTCTCAAGGAGGTCAGCATCATGGTCTGGAAGCGGAGGAACTTTAGTCTGATTGAGAGAAGGCCCCGTATTAGAATTTTGACCTCCCCTGGCTAATGATCGATCTTAGGGGAGATGCATTTTCCATAGTAGTGGCTATCGTGTTTCTTGTATGAGTCAAATTTTCTCATTTTGAGACTCTTCCATTTGACGAACATGATCTTCTAGAGGTTCCTGTTGCACCTTCACCGATAGGGTCATGCCTATCAATGGGAAGTGAGGCATAAGCTTTACATCCTTGGTTCATGGATTAGTTTCAAGAGTGACAGGAGTTGGAGAGGGAGGCTCCGTTGTTGTGAGTATTGTGCCTGTTGGCCATAATGCAGGTGTTCACGGAGATTGCGATTGTGGGGTTTGATTACCATGGACGGCGCTAAACTTTTGCGTGGTAGAAAACCAGTTACAGTAAAATAAAAGTTTATGCCTTTGCTTTGTTGTGAAATCCAACACACACTCAGATATTTGAAGAGCAAACAAGAAACTCTAGGATTTTTATGTGAAAAAACTTTGAAAGGAGGGAAAAAATCATAGGGCCTAGCCCAGTAAATTGTTCCACTATATGTCCATTTTGAAGTACAAAGTTTAAGTTTTCCCGATAATGAGATTATAGAGTTGTATGTGAGAAAGCCTGACAACAAAAATCCCAGAATCAGGTGACAATAGATATGCAGTGGTAGTTAGGCTATAACAATGGTTAGTGATATTCGACTATAGTGAATGATGGCTGTCGGTGATAATCTGGCAACTGACAAGTGATGGTAGCTGATGGTGATTACCGGTGATGGCGGTCGGTGGTGACCAATAGTGCCGGCAATTGCAGTGGTAATGATGATCGATGATGTCGATGGTGGTGAAATGACGAGTGTCAGCGCGTGCCGTGATGGTATGCAGTAATGACGCAGTGATGATGATAATGGTCGGAAATGCGATAAATACGGCGATTATGCGATAGTGGTAACCAGTATCAGCAGCAAGGAGTAGAGCGGTTAGCAAGATGGCGGGCAGCGGTAGTAGCGGCAGCAATGCAGTGTTGGCGATAACCGCGTGGTTCAGCGGATCGGTGGTTGGCAACACCGAAGGTGATGGTTGATGGCGTGAGATCAACGGTGGTAGCCAATGTAGTGGCGCGATAGCCGATGGATGACCCACGGTGGTCGGTATTCAGGTGGCACATTATGCTTGGAGGATCTTCAATCCTTAGAGCTCTCTCTTCTCTTTAGATTGGGCCCATGTGAAGAATGAGGGGCTATTTATAGATTAGAGGAATGATGTTTCTATAAATATGTGCAAAATCCAAATCACTCCATCAAAATTAGGAGATCTTGGGCTTGTTAGATCCGAATCATCAAGACGTTTGATTTGACTATAAACACTCCTTATTTAGGAGCCGATGATATCAAAAAATTTTCAATTATATTTTAAGCGCTTGATCTGAGTTAGTCTTGACTTAGAATTAGATTGCTTTCAATATCAAGATTCATGCTTTGACTAGTGAAATTTTCAATTCCATGTCAATACTTAATACCAAATATCTTATACAAAATAAAATATTATCTTAATTGCTGTTGACCTCATTTTAAGAATGAGTTCTCAACCCCTCCATCTTAAACATAGGTATCCTCCTAGAATTTAATAGACCCTTAGTCCTAAGACACATCTAGTGATTAGGTGGACACTCAACCTAACCCTTGAGACTTAGAAGAGTTAGCCATAGGAGTAGGTCATGCCTTAGGGGTGTTAGGAAAAGCTGCCTACACTATAGCTTGAACCACTTTCCTTACTTCCTTCCTTCAAGTCAAAATCCAAATCAAATTAACATGAAACCTAAATCAATTTTAGCCTAATTGATTTTCTCCAATTTCAAATCAATGCCATATGATTGAAACCCATGATTGAAATTCTAAATTCCAATTATTTCTTAAGTCTTTAATTTCCCTTCTAAGGACTTAGCCTAAAAATCATCTTCAAATCAATTCAAATTCTTGAATTTTTTCATAACCTATTTGTATTCTAATTTATATTCACATATATAAATGAAATATAAATTCAAATCAATCAAATCAAATTCAAAATTCAAACTCCTAATTCAAAATCCTTCTTAAGTCCTTAATCCTCTCTTAAGGACTTAGCCTAAAAATCATCTTCAAATCACTTCAAACTCATGAAATTTTCTCATGACCCATTTATATTCTCATTTATATTCACAAATATAAATTCAAATCAATCAAACTAAATCCAAAATTCAAGTTCAAATTCAATCAAAATCTAACCTAAGCCTTTCAAGTCAAATTCTTGAACTTTCAAATCAAGCCAAACTCTTGATTTTCCTTCATGATTCAATGAATCCTTCAATCATGAATCCAAATATAAATACAAACTTCAATCACTTAACCAAAACTCAATTCCAAAAATCAAGGCCAAAATCTATTTCATGTTCACCCTTTGAACTTGAAATTATCAAATGAATCAAAACCCATTTGACTTCAAACCAATTGCAAATGGATATATATTTCAATCATAAGTTCATATGTAAATTCAATCAAACTCAAATCAAGCTTTGACCAAGCCATTTGACCCACTTAGGTTCACTTGACCCAAAGTGACCTAAAGTACCCTTATGAGCCAAATTCTAATCTTAACCAAATTAGATTGAATTAAACTTGCCCAAGCCTCTCATCATGATCAATAATCATCATGAGATGATCAATCACTGAAATTGGGTCAAACTAAGTCAACACTTAGCCAAAATGAAACCCAACATAGCCAAAATCCATCATAGGCCAAATTGATTGAAACCAATGATCTAAGTTCATTCATGATCAATGTTTGAATTGGACTAAGTCAACATTTGAGCCTAACCTAGCCCAATTGACCACTTGATCCAAGTTGACCCAACTTGACCTAAAAAGTCAAAATGAGTCAAAACTTGATCTAAGCCAAATTGATTGAAACCAATGGGTCAAGTTCATTCTAAACCACTTATTGAACTTAACCAAAGCCTCAATTGGCCAACTAGACCTAACTTAGCCCAATTGACCTTGAACCCAACTTGACCTAAAGGGTCATATGGAGCCAAATTCAAACTTAATCAAAATTGATTGGAAACAAAGATACCAACACTTCATATGACCAACCAAACCTAAACTATCCATGACCTAGCTCAAATAAATAGGTCAGGTCAAATTGGTCAACTTGACCCATTTGACCTAAATGAAGTCATATGAACCAATTTGAAACCTAAACCAAACTAAATCAAACCAAATCCATCAAAAATTTCAAATGGTCATATGAACTTGACCCAACCTTGGTTTGACCCAATTTGACCCAACTTTGACCACTTTGCCAACTTGACCCAAGTTGACCAACATGAGCCAAATCACATCAAACCAACTCCAAATTCAATGAAACTTGGCCAAACTTATTTCCTCATCATATAAAACATACCCAAACTAAAATCAAGGTCAAATATCCATTTTACTCGTAGGCCATAGGGTAAATTTTGGCCAATTCCACTTGGAATTTGGTCAAATCCTCTTCATACTCACTTGACACTCTCCTAGTGGATCAAGTGAACACTAGGGAGGGTGGTGCACCCAACCCAATGGATTTGGGTCAGCCCAACCCAACCTAATGGACAAACTGACCATGTGCATGGAAATGGCCACATGGAAAACCTTCTCCCACTCAATTGAAGCACATGGGGAGTTCACCATTCCACTCCCTGGCCAAAACTGAACTCAAGGACACTCATAACAAACCCACTCCTTGTGGGCAATTGGGTCAAAATGACAAAGGGAAGCTAGGTCATAAGGGGAGATATACTCCCCCTAATTCATTTAAATTTTGACTTCCCCTATGTCGATTGAAGCATAGGAACTCAGAGCAAGCTTTAGAGAGTCTTCTCAAGCTTCCTAGAGATGATTTGAAATCTCCATTCTCAATTTTCATCACTTGAAAATGAAGGAGCTTGACTGAAATTCCAATTTGCTCTACATCAACCTCAGCCTAATTCTTTTCGCAAGCACTCTTAGGGAGCTTAATCGAGCCTGCCAAAAGCTTCATACAAGTTCTTGAAGCAAGGGAGGAGTGCCCTAGATTAAAGCTGAGCTCAAGTGCAAGTGGCGTTGGTCCATAGAAGCATACACTCAATTTTAAGAGCTCAAACTTTTAGTAAAGTTTCGTCTTAACCAGACGAAGCTTCTCCAAGGGAATCGAGTGCCAGTGATCACCTCCAGTGAGGTTAGTCATTTTTTGAGCTTTAATTCAATGTGGTTTAGAGCTTCATGAAAGAAATTTTCATGGCATAGGATTTTGGCGTAGATGTGATCTAGGATGCATGATGAAGGTGCGGGCCAGGTTCTAGCCCAATCCGAGCTTAATCGAGCTCAGATCTGGCCTAGAACATGGACGGATCCCCTTTCCCGCAGGGAATCATAGGGATGAACCTCTGGCCATCCATCCACCCATTTTGGATGGATCAGATTAAAACACATAGCACTCATGGATTTTCTCCCTCAGATCCATGGCTTTAATCTCAGTCGTCCGATCTTTGATCGAGGGAGAAAGGATAGTCGCCGCCATGCTATGATGTGATAGGTTAAATACCCAGACGGATGCGTGTATAAAGCGCATCGCATACTTGGTGCTGGGTTTAATAATATAATTAGGGATTTAAATAATTCTAATTAATCACCAAACCTTCTAAAACTCATATTTAAGTGTAGAAAAATAAAAAAAAATGAAATAAATTGCATATGAAAGATAATTGAACATAAAATATTATAAAATTAATTTTGATGGATTTTAAATAGTATTTTTTTTTCTAAATTTAGGTTTCATTGGGAATGTTAATTTGCTAATTACCCTTTAATTACTCCTCTGATTAATCCCAAACTTTTTGTGCTTAATTAGCGTGATGATTCCTACCTCTTCTAATTTTTTTGGGATTTATTGGTGGCTTAATTAGGAGAATTGCTAGTTCATTCCTTAATTACTCCCTTAATATAATTAAGCTTAATTAAAGGTATACTTAGTGGTTTAACCCTTTGATTGAGTCTATTAAGTTTTGATTAAGTGGATGACAGGTATAGGGAATAATTTTGGGTTACTTTCCTTAATATATTCCCTAAACCCTCTATGGTGAAAATTTTCATTATGAGAGATTTATGTAGAATAAGATATATACTTTCCTCTTCACTCTATGTGGGATAAAATGTGGATGGAAATATACATCTTCTTCCTTTTATGAATTTTGACACCACGTAGATCTGCAGATGTTCTTATTGAGGGTGATCGGGTGTGACATTGAGGAGAGGTGTACTATCTCAAAAGATAGAAGTCACCACCTTACAATAGACCTAATCACCTCAACAAGGACTCATAAGGACAATGGGTTTGCACATGTACCAAAGATTATTCTCCTACTTTATATAGAAAAGAAAACTAAGATTTATTTTAAATTGAGTTTGTTAAGTTCCGTACAGGGGCAAGTCCCCATAGTTAATTACATCTTAAGAAATGAGATCCCTTAGGAATACTCTCGATTAAGGTAAATGATCATTATCTCCAATGATTTTAATTGGTAGGACTATTAATAGATTAGCTTATTTTGGAATATCAAATGGGATTAATCAAGGAGAGGGAGTTATTATCGAAGCCAAAGGAAGATAAGTAGATGCCCACGATGCTAGGAAACCCAACGAGCATCTCAAACTATTATACTACAGTTTTATATTTTTGAAATTATTTTAATTTATTTGAGTTTAATTTTTTATTAGAAATTTAGGGCTTATGCTTCCACAACACAAGATTATGGAAATGCCTAAGAGGTGAGGATTTAAGCTTATAGCCCAAAAAGGGGAGAAGCAATATCAGAACCTAAATCTAGGAAGCTTTGGCCAAAGCACAACCTAAATCTAAGATAAAAAATGGGTATTTGGTTTGCCTCCACAAGAGAGAACAAACCACCCAACTGCTTGGACTTATAACCACCTCGGGGTGGCCGCCAACTAACTCCTCCTATGATTTTAAATTCATGTAGGCAAATCATATGATTTATGCAAGATAGCTAGTTATTATTTATTTAGAAAGAGACTAAATCCTTAAACTCACTCCCTAAAGAGACTAGATCATGTAAGTGTATGCTTCAAAGGACCTAAATCTAATGCAATTTAGATTTTATTTTATTTTTATTTTTGGATAATTATTTTGACTCAGGCTAATAGGATTCATATCCCCATTGCATGAGAAATGAGATTATTGGCCAAAATCAATGAGAGGGGAGGAGGTGTATTTCCACCATGGCTCTCAAAGGTCAAGCCAAGTTTCTTTGGTAAAGGTGGAAGCCCTCCAATCAAGAGTGAAAATAATATGTATTTGTGCATGATGTTATAAAAGAAGTACTCATCCAGCTAAGGGGTTGCTAATTCTTTTATCTTGATTTTAGCCTAAGTTTTAGGTGAGGTTATGAGTTCTATATTCTTAGTTTTGAATTATTAGATTTGGTAGAAGATTTATTTTTTCCTAAGAGCCTAATCCACATTTAGGCCATACATAAAGCAAGGAAGAAACTAGGAAAAGGATGCCACTTAATACACAAGCTAAATAAATCATTAATCAATTTATAAAGCTAATCACAAAAGAATAAAAGGTCATTATGGTCGGATACCACATGAACCAAAAATAAATTATAGCCTAGCTTTATCCCAACCGGATTACAAATGAATTACATACAATTAAGTAAGGAACTCATTGTTACGAGGGTCTTCAAGCTTCATTTCTTCAATTTTCTTTTCTTCTTTCTTCTTTGGTTCCTTATTTTGGATGGTTGGAAGGTGGATGCTCCAAAGGCTTCACATGGTGCATAAGTTGAGATCTTATGGCCAATGTTCATCCTAATCCCCATAACAATCATTCAAAATCATAATTGCAAAATTACATGAAAAGGAAAAGTAAATCTAGCTATCACCAAAATAGAGATTAGCCAAACAAACTACATAAATCCCAAGCATGTATATTAGACTTATCACCCCACACATGGATGACTAAGTCCACCTAATATTATTATGCTTAGGGGTATAAGCACCTGCACAGTAAAAGCATTTATATTTTTATTTATTACAACGCCCCTTACGCATAATCCCTTGCAAAAGACAATGGTTAGACTAAGATTACCGTACCATTCATTCTACACACATACATCCTAACATACAGACTAAAAGTATATATCACAAAACAAAAGTGAGCATCAAACCATGCACCACTCTAACCTAAAGATAGAAGTTGTGACTTAGCCTAATGTGTGTGCTTTAGAGGTTTGTGTGGTATGCTTAGCTATGGCTTTACGTTAGAATTTTCTAAGTGTGAAGCATATTCAACTTAGAGGAGGAATTCATTTAAGTGATTTAACTATTTTGGGTTGATTTTATTTTATGTTTTGATTGGGTTTAAGTGAATCCTACAATTAATTACTAAGTTATTAAAGAGGGACAAAGAAGATAACTTCACTTTCCTTCCCTAACATAAGTAATTTCTAAAGTGGATTCATGTTTTAGTTTTATTTAGTGAATGTTTTAATTAAGTGTTTTAATTAATCCTAAGTTTAGATGATCTCTAAACAAACCTATTCAAAAGAAAGGCATTTAAGATTAAGTAAAATGAACTAAATTCACAAAAACATACATAACTTGCATATGAATGAGTCCTAAACATATATATACATACAAATGGGAATGTTTAACACACTTTATGATACATGCTAAGTAATTCATTTAAGAAAATTTGAAAGTTTATGATGCATGATTTTCATTAAGTAAAGTAGGGTTTCTTATCTAACTTTCACATGCACATATGAAATGGCATAAGTGATGAGTAAACATTAACCAAGGGTGTAAGGTACAAGACCTACTTAGGGCTACTTAAATCCTCACAACCCTGGGGTTGTCCAGACTAATATATCACTTTCCTTAATTACCGGAATGTGTACAAAAAGAAATGAATTTAAAAGAAAGAATGAAAAAGTTGGTGTCAGTTGATTTATTTTTGTTTATGCAATTTATATGTGCAAGCATAGGTATCCTTCTTAACTAATAGTATAGTAATGAATAGGAAATAGAATTAGGCAAGTGTTAAGTTCTATTAAAATGAACCATACACCTTGCCAAATCCTATTCAAAATAATACTAAAAGAGAAGAGAAGGAAAACTACACTAAGCACATCCTTATATTTTACTCACATGCAAACTTATAAGTATATAATGCACTTTCAATTTTGAAAATTGATTCATATATTTTGAAAATAATTTAAATTTAATAGTGATAATAGCCACTCATATTCTTACTTTAGCCAACACATGCAATTTGACATAAAGGAAACATTTTCATTTTTAAATTTGATTTTTGAAAAGCATGGATACATGAAACCATGTGACACACATATTTAGCATGTTGGGAAAGAACTAAAGCAATGAAAGCATGTAAACACATTCACTTTAATTAAATCTTAAAGATAATCTTATGAAATAAGAAAGCTTAAAGTAAATCAAAGTTTATTTAATATGATTTTTCTTTGATTTTGAATTTGATTTAATTTTGAAAATATGAAGCTGTTCTTAACCCATTTCCACATGTGTTTAATATTTGTGTTTAATTTTTTAGATGACTATTCATTTTATATTTCAATTAGGTTAAAGTATGAATTAAGCATGTTAATTACCCCTTACCTACACCAGCTTAACATAGTTAATTAAATAATTATGAGCCAATGAGATGAAATAAAACCTCACAAGAAATTTAAATTTGTAATACACCTATGAAGAAAGGGACCTAATGCAATTTGGCTCATGATTAATGATTAATTAAGCTAAGGAATTTAACTTAAGTAATTTCAAAACACCCCTCAGACATTTGAGTTGAATTTTGATTTCCTTAATTGAACTTAGGCTCTTGAACACCTAACCATCTACCCCAATTAGATTAATTAAGTTCTAGAAAGTTTTACAATTTTAAGAAATTAATAAAGAGGGTAATTAGTGAATTAGCCCTTAATTAAGAGATGATTAAGAAAGAAAGGTAGTTTAAGGAATAGCTTGGGAAATGCCCCAAAATTATTCCCTAAACCTCCCTCACTGAAACATACCTTAATCAAATTCAACAAAGGGTTAAAACACTAATCAAATCCTTAATTAACCTTTATTACATTAAGGAGATAATGAGGAAATGAGTAAGAAATTTCTCTAGTTAAGCCACCAATAAATACCAAGAAAATTAGGGGAGGCAGAAGTCATCCCCAAAAATATACTCAAGAAGTTTGGGAATAATTAGTGGATTAATTAAAGAGTAATTAGCAAATTAATATTTCCAATAAAACCTAAAATCAGAAAGACGCTATTCAAAATCCATTAAAACCAATTTTAGAATATTCTAGGTTGAATTATCTTTCTGTGGCAATTTACCTCAAGTTTTTTTTAATTTTTCTTCAGAGAGATATGAATTTTAGAAGTTTAGGTAATTAATTAAAATTATTTAAACTTTTATTAATTCCCTAATCTTATGATGTGCACACATGCGGCTGATGCGGATGCACTTTACACTCACTTTGGGCGTGACTTAAAGCATTGTATCTCCTTCATATATGTGCATTTGCCTCTTGTCATCCCATCAAGGATCGGGATTAAATTAAAGCCATATTCGGAGGATTAAATTAATTCTAAAACATGATTTAATCTCTGCTATCCATCCAAAATGTGTAGATGGCCGATCAGAGATCATCCTTGTTCTTCCCTATGGAAAAATGGAGACCGTCCACTTTCATAGGGAAGATCCGAGCTTGGATTGGATTGAAACTCAACCCACACCATCTAAACCTAATGGCAAGCACATCTAACGGTCAAAATTCCATGGGATCAAAATTTATTTCACAAAGCTCCACATCACATTGAGTTTAATGGTAAAAAAATATCATTCCTTATCGGAGGTGATCACTGATGCTCGATTCCCTTGGAGAAGCTTCGTCTAGTTGAGATGAAGCTTTGGTGAAAGTTTTAGCTCTTGAGGTTGGGTGGATAACTCTATGGACTAACCTCCTCCTAATGAGCTCAGCTTTGATTTAGGTGAATCCTCGTCTACCTTTGGAGCTTGGGAAAGAGTTTGGGCAAGCTTGATTGGGTTCTTTGATGGAGTGTTCAAAGGTAATTTGGTTGAATTTGAGTGTAGTGGAAGTTGAGAAATCAGTGGAGCTCTCCTATTTTCACTTAGGGAAAATGAGAAATGGCCAATTCAATCTCCCTCTAAAGAGCTTAGGATCACTTGCAAATGGCTCCTATCACTCTCCCTTACTAAATCGATAATGAGGCTGTAAAGATTCAAATGAATTAGGGGGAGCATATCTCCTACTTTTGGAATCGGGCGGCCGAGAAGGGAGGAGCCATTTTGATCCAATTGAGCTTAGGCAGTGGGTTTGTTAGGCCATTTAGACTATCCTTGAGTTCATTTTAGGCTAGGGAGTGGATTAAACGAGTAGTCGTGTGCTCAAAACAAGTGGGAAGAGGTTTGCCATGTGGCCATTTCAAGCCATGTGCTCGGTTTGGCCATATGGTGGAGTTGGGCTGACCCAAACCCATTGGGTTGGGTGCACCACCCTCCCTAGGGCTTACTTGACCTATTAGGAGAGTATCAAGTAGGTATGAAGAGGAATTGACCAAATTCCCCATGGATTTAACCAAAATTTGTTCTATGTCCTAGGGGTAGAATGGTCATTTGACTAATTTTTGAATTTGGATATGTTGGGTATGCTGAGAAAATAAGTGTGGCTAAGTTACATTGGATTTGGAGTTCATTTGGTATGGTTTGGCTCATGTTGACCCATTTAGGTCAAATGGGTCAACTTGGGTCAATTTGACCAATTGGACAAATTGGGTCAAACTAATGGTTGGGTCAAGTTCTTATAATCATTTGAAATGTTTTGGTGGCTTTGATTTGATTCAATTTAGTTTAAGTTTGAATTTGGTTCATATGACTTCATTTAGGTCAAATGGGTCAGGTTGACTAATTTGACCCATTTGATGTATTTGAGCTAGGTCTTGGGTAGGTTTAGGTTTGGTTAGTCATATGAAGTGGATTGGTATCTTTGATTCCAATCAATTTTGGTTAAGTTTCAATTTGGCTCAACATGACCCTTTAGGTCAAGTTGGGTTCATGGTCAATTGGGCTAGGTTAGGTCTAGTTGGCCAACTGAGGCTTTGGTCAAGTTCAACAAGTGATTTGGAATGAACTTGAACCATTTTCAAATATAAATGGGTTATATCAAGTTTTGATATATTTGATCATGACTTTTATAAGTCCATAAGAGAAAAGGTTTAGAAAATTTTGGAGTTTGAATTTGCTTTTTTGAGTTTAGTTTGATTGATTTGAATTTATATTTCATTTATATATGTAAATATAAATGAGAATATACATTAGTTATTGAAAATCTCATGGAATTGATTTGAATGATCAAAATTTGATTCCTTAAGAGAAATTTAAAGGACTTGAAATTTTGAGTTTGATTTGAAGTTTGAATTTAGTTTGATTGATTTGAATTTATATTTCATTTTATATGTGAATATAAATAAGAATATAAATGATTTATATGAAAATTCATAAGTTTGAATTGATTTGAAGATGATTTTGGATAAGTCCTTAGAGTGGGTAAGAATGATTTGAATTGAATTTGAATTTTGGATTTGGTTTGATTGATTTATATTTATATTTCATTTATATATGTGAATATAAATGAGAATATAAATGAGTTAAAAGAAAATATCAAGGATTTGAAGTGATTTGATCATGATTTAGGCTAAGTCCATAAGAAAGAAATTTATGGACTTAGGAAATTTTTGGAGTTTGGATTTGCTGAATTTAGTTTGATTGATTTGAATTATATTATATTTATATATATATATATATATATATATATATATATATATATATATATATATATATATATATATATATATTATATATATATATTGAATATAAATTGATTTGAAAATCTCATGAGTTTGAAATTTGAAGATGATTTTGGATAAAATTTTGGAGAATGTTTTTTGAATTTGAATTTTGGATTTAGTTTGATTGATTTTGAATTTATATTTCATTTATATATGTGAATATAAATAAGAATATAAATGAGTTATAAGAAAATCTCAAAGTTTGAATTTGATTTGAAGATGATTTTGCTAAGTCCTTAAGAGAAATTAAGGACTTTAAGAAAAATTTGAAATTTGAAATTTTGTTCATGGGTTTCAATCATATATGATTTGAATTTGGTAAAAATTAACTATTTATATTGATTTAAGTTTGATGTTGATTTGATTATTTTGACTTGAAGGAAGGAAGGTGAGGAATGGTTCAAGCTAAGGGTAAGCAAATTTTCCTAACAAAGGCATGATATTATGTGCTAAGTATGGGTTGAGTGTCCACATAATCACTAGATATGTCTTGGACTAAGAATCCATTAAGGTCTAAGAGTTATGTAAATATGGATTGAAGCTTGTTCTATATAGGTTAATAAGAATATGTGGTATAAGAAACACCTCATGTATATTGATGAAATGATCAACACGAAGATTAAGCACTACTAAGCAATCTATTAACCCAGGTGTAGAATGAATCTTGAACTTGGCAATGTGGCTCTTGATGTCAAGGACATAAGAGGGAAGGAGAAATCCACTAGGATGATTCCTTCCACTAGGGAGGCATTCAAGTCATAAGGGAATGAGGTTTGATTTGATTTAAGTCACTGGAGAAATTTTCACTAGGAAGAGGGTTGAATTTGTTTTAGTTTTTTTAGATTTGATTTTTTTGAGATGGATCTTTGGTTTGATGGGAGTTGGAGCCATGGAGGCCTAAACTTATATTTATCAATCAAGGGTAGTCCTAAGCAGAATAGGATCTTGACAAAGGGATGCCTTTGGTATGTGATCTAGGAAGAAGCATGTGAACTTATCCTCCAAAGTAGAGATGTTGGGGTAATTATTGTGAATATTGAACCCAGACTATTGAGTGAATTTTTTGGAGACTTAGATCAACTCAAAGATAGTCAAAATTAATTTCATTTTAGATTTGTTTGATGGATTTTTGTGGTTTTGATGGATCATGGAGCTTATATCACTAGACCTATCTTAGATTTATGAACCAAAGGAGTAGCTTAAGTCAATGGGAGAACTATCCGATAAAGGAGTGCCTTTTGATTTGCAATGATCAATTGAAGGGAAGAAAGATCAGGGACTCACATCTTCCACTAAAAAAGACCATTGGGGTGATCGGTTGCTTTGTGAAACAAATCAAACCGACTAGGCGCCCATCGATTTGAATCTTGCTAAAAAGATTGCATCATAATCTTAATTCTTCCAAAGTAGAATGATTACTAGGGTAACCTTTAATAAAATTGAACCCAATGGGGTGACTAGAGTGAGACGAGATTTATCTCAACTTAGGTAGTCCTATAGTTCCATTGAAAGCCCACAAGATAAGATGCATGCTTGGGAAAAGGGCTTTGGGGCCTTAAATTCTAATATATGCGAATTAATTTGTTTATTTGTTTAATTTGTTTATCATGGACCATGTTAGTTTACAAGGATCAAACTAGAAGGAGCTTATCTAGTCTATCTGATTCTTGAACCAAGGAAGAATCATGCATAAAAATTCTCCAAATAGTGGCTACTTGAAGGGGACTCCAATCCAAAAGTGTAGTGTGTAAATGGGGTTTACAAGGATGATCCAAATCGCTTATGGGGCAGCTAAAGCTTAATCTAAAACCACGGAAGATGACACTATATTTCAAATAGGGAAAAGGTGTCCAATTCGACTCATGGACTTTCAAGAGTGGTGTATCCAGGGTGAGTCACTATCGGATAGCAACATCACTATGGTTTCACAATTAGCCTGGAAGAAAGGGACTCACATCCTCCTCTAATTGATCTAAATGGGATGATTCTGTTTCGACGGTGCTATCAGACCTAAAGGCATCTTGGATATATCGATTCAAACATAGTCAGATAAAGAGCCTCCGGACTTATCCTAAACCTCAAATATACCGACTTAGATTATGATGGTTAGTTCAAGAAGAAAATGTGGGACTCACATCTTCTTAAACAAAATTAACATGAGGTAGCTTATGGGTTTGAAGTCGACTAATGAGGCACTCATTGGTTTACAATGGTCAAGCTAGGAAGAAAGCACGAGGACTCACATTTTCTAGAAAGTGACCACTAGGGTGACATACTATCAGGTAGCATGTAGACCTGACCTAGAGTAGCTAATGAGTGAGTGCCACAAGGGGCTTGCTCCCACATCAAATAGCTCGAGATAAAAGAATTGTGTTTATTTTTGTGCTTATGTTGAATGGAATAGGATGCCTCTTTGGTTCTCTTACACCTAACTTAAACACACTTAGGGATTTGATGAAATGGTGCCACTGATGGCAAAAAGGATTCCCACTAAGAAAGGATACCACTTGGGGCTCTCTCACACCTAACTTGGTTATGCTAATCAAAATAGATTGCCTCTCTTCTCTTTCACCTATTCTAATAGCATCAGGAGATTGTGTTTGTGTTGTGAAAGAGGGATAGGGTGCCGCTGGGGGACTCTTACACCTACCCTAAACACGTCATAGCAAATTCACAAGACAAGCAAATAATGCTTCGAAAGAAGAGAATGTTTTATGAATGGAATCAGATTTTGTTCTTTTTATTAATAATTATTTCATGGGTAATATTTTTTTAAATAGAGCCTATTAATTGGAAGCATTGGGTGTTCCCCTTTATAATTAGTAAGCTGATAAGATCCTCCTTGGTAGGCCTTCTCTATGACATAGGAGACTTCCCAAGTGGGTTTAAACTTGCCTCCCATCTTTCGATGGGCAATAATTGGTCTCCTTCGGACTAACACAAGTTCTCCTACTCGAAAAGACCTAGGGTGAACTAGCTTGTTGTGAGCTTGAATCATTTTGGCCTTGTATAACTAGAGGTTCTGGCACACTCATAGGCGAATCTCCTCCAAACCTTCAAGCTCTTTTAACCACAATTTTGCATTATGCTCTGTAGTGATCTTGCTACCCAATGCTATCCTTAGTGATGAGAGTTGAACTTCTAAAGGTAGAATAACTTTAGATCCATACATTAAAGAAAATGGGGTAGACTGAGTTGGAGTTTGATATGTGGTGCGGTAGGCCCACAAGGCTACAACTTTGTTCCATATTTGTTATCATCAAGAGTTCTTTAGTATTTAGATGAGAGTTTTGTTGAATTCTTCTAAGACATTTGATCTGGGTAGTAGATGGTGGAGTATCTCCAATCTATGTGTCTTCGTGAAGCTATTGTTCTTGGTGCTTTTGAATGTACCATTATGGATATAATTCATCGACCCAGAACCTATATATAATATGGTTCACGAATCACATAGTTGTGACCTCTAGGATGGATCTTGCCCACTTGGAAAAGTAGTGGTGGCTAAGATGAATCGATTCCCCTTGGAAGAAGGAGGATCGATCGGACCCACAATGTCAGTACCCCAACATTCAAATGGCCATGAGGCCAATGTAGGGTGTTGAATGTTGGGTGATTGGTGGAGGACCACACCATGTATCTGACACTGATGTCATCTCCTAGCTACATCCATGCTGTCTGTAATCATCGAAGGATAATAGTATCCTAGTCTCTTGATCTTCATCTTCATCTTCAGACCAGATTGATGCGCTCTACATAGACCTTAATGTACTTCAGTTATAATGTCATGCGCTTCGTGTTTGTCTAAATAACGTAACATTTAGTCAAAGGATCGGCGGTACAGGGTGCCATCAACGAGAGCAAAGGAAAGAGCTCTCCTTGTCCATTTTGGCAACAACCACCTCCCCTTCAAGAGAAGGTCTCTCGATGAGTTCAACATTAATAAGGGATAGGACCTGTCTATTTTGAACCCTTATTGGAATGGTCTCATTTTTCGGACATGCCAATTCTTTGGCAAGTTTGGCCAAAGCATCTGCTACTATGTTCTCTACTCGAGGAACCTTGTAGATAGTGACTTTAGGAATTTGGGCTAACAACATCATGGTATACTCAATATGATGAAGCTTGGATTTGAGAACCTTATAAGACACGATAATCTGATTGATGACCAACTGAGAATCCCCAAATATATTAATGCTCTTGGCACTGATAGTAATGGCTAACTCTAGATCGATAATCAAAGCCTTATACTCAGCTTCATTATTGGTGTAGGGGTTGGAAAGATAGTATGAGAATCTCATCACATCACAGTCTGGAGTTAGGAAAACTATTCCCCTACCTTTCAGTAGATTGTGGTGTTCCCCTTTAAAAAAAAAGCCGCACTATCAAAATACATCTCCCATCGGTGGTTGTCGGCCTCCCTTAAGTTCATGATTTGTTCATCAGGGAGATCATCGCTAAGAAGAGAATCAACAAGAAGTGAATGTATTGCTAAGAAATCCGTTAGTGCCTATCCTTTTTATACAAGAAGGGATACGAATGTGATATCAAACAGCGAGAGGATCATAGACCATCGTGCGAAACATCCAGATAGCGTTGGCGGTGTGATGAGATAGTGTAGTGGATTTATTCTGGAGATCAAGTTCACCTTGTCTTGCCATATTTTGAGAGGAAAAGATCAAGCTAGGCAATATTTAATAGGTGGGTAGTTCACTTCGGTGAGGAATTAGATAAGGTAGTAGAGCTTTCTCCTTCCCTTCATCATTAGCTTGGGCTCGAGTCGAGAGTCATCCAATGTAGCGGATGAGTGGCCTAAGGATATGCTAGAACTAGAGGCTTCACCAAATAGTGCTTAATGTCTTCAAAGGCATGTTGGCACTTGCCATCCCACTTGAACTTGGCATCCTTTTTGGTAAGTGTTGAGAATGGCTTGCATCTCCCTGATAGGTTGGAGATAAAGCGTCTTAGATATGCCAGCCATCTTTGAAAGGATCTAAGTTGAGTTAAACTCTTAGAAGGTGGCATTTCTAAGATATCTTTAATCTTTTCAGGACTATTTCTATTCCCCGGTGTCGGACAGCTAACCCAAGGAATTTCTCTAAAGCTACTCTGAATGCACACTTCAGGGGATTCATTTTGAGGTTATATTATCTTAACCATTCAAAAACTACTCCCAAGTCAAAGAGATGGTTTTCCTTTTCTTTGCTCTTGACTACTAGATCATCAACGTTGCACTCAACCAGATGATGGATGAGTTCATTGAAGATCTGAGTCATGGCTCGTTGGTATGTAACACCAGTATTTTTATGGTCAAAAGGCATGACCCTATAATAGAAGATTCTGATTGGGGTTCAAAAAGCAGTGTTTCTTTCATCTTTAAGAGACATGTTGATTTAGTTATAGCTAGATGACCCATCCATGAAAGAGAATATTGCATGAGATGAGGCGATGTCCACCATTAATTTTGATATAGGAAGAGGAAACTCATCCTTAGGACATGCCTTTTTTAAGTCCCTGAAATTAATGCATATGCGAATTTGGCCATTCTTCTTCTTAACTAGGATGACACTAGCTAGCTAGGTAGGATATTTTTCTTTCCTAATGAAACCAGCACTGATCAATTTCTTGACTTCAGAAATGACCTGCTGTTCAATTTCAAATCGCATGCGTCTAGGAGCTTGCTTAATGGGGGTAGCATTAGGATATATTGCTAGCTTGTGGACTGCTATGTCAAGAGATAATCCAAGCATATCTTCATAACTCCATGTGAAGCTGTCTGTAAACTCAATCAATAGCCTAACTAAGTCATTGGTTTCTTCTTCATTCAACAATGAACTGATGTGCATCAGGCATGGATTTTCTTCTATCCTGAGGTTGATTTCTTTAAGCTTATCAATTGTTGAATGGATCTCCTCTTCAAATTATGGAGGTGCATATTTGATTTGGAGATCATCAGGATCATCTAAGATTTCTAAACATACATTCTCATGAGAGTTGGGTGTGTGTGAGAAGAACTTATCAGACTCCAAATGATTGGTAACAACTAAGCAAGAATCGTCATCATTGACTAGACCCATTATATCGAATCCTAGTCCTGCTCTTGATTATGCTTCCCTGCCTATATTATTCCACAATTTTTCAAAGTACTCTGACCTATGCTTGGACCATGTACGAGGAACTAAACCTTTCTGTATAATATTATAAACACATGGTGAGTAAAAGTCAAATGGTAATTCTATTAATTCTTTAAATGTATCCTCCTCAAGTTTTACATTAGCTTCAGGACTTGAGGATGATGATCCCAAAAAGAATCTATTTGGCTTCATGTAACTAGAAGACTTACGGACTTCCCTACTAAACCTTCAAATTTTTGAGATGTAAGTGAGGTTAGCTAAGGTTCCCAACCGTCCAATAGTCTCACATAATCTAATTTTAATACTTTGCTTGCTTTGTGGAGGGATCTTCATCTCTCTTGTTGATGAAAGTCACCTCCAATGGAACCTGCTGAGAGGGTTTGGCTGGTATACTAATCACATTAGACTCATCCTACGAGCTGGATTCCAAGTCTATGTGAATAGTAGAGGTACTACTATGAACTAGAACATGACCTCTATTGGCCATGGCCAGGGGCCTCTGCCTCTACCTAGTGGAGGTTGAGCCATCATACCCACATGTCCATATAATGGAATGAACTGTGGGTGGAATGTAATATGTGGATCTATTTCTTCCTCATTTACCCTTTCTTGTTCACTTGGATTTTTATTTTTCTTTTATTTTATTTTGGCTTTTTTTCTTCATTTCCTTTTTCATTTGTGTTTGAATTTGAATTTTACCCAAGTTCACGAGAAAGGGTGTTTTAAGAAAGATAGTATGTTGCATCCTCATAAATCTCAACCTCTCTAACTAAAAATGGCTTTTCATCTCCATTGACAGTATTCAATCCCATCCTTTCTGAATTTGATGCATTAGTGGAGGGAGGATGAAATGATCTTATTTTGATGTATCCAAGGCCTACCGAGCAAAGCAGTGAACAAAGTATTCAAATCAATGATGTAAAACTTGGCTTCAGTCTTCCAGTCACATATCTACAAAGGTAACACTATAAAACCTAAAGCCCGCTCACCTTGTTCATTGAATCCTCTCAACATCATCCGATCTCCTCAGAGTGTGGAGATGTCGATCATCAAATAGGAAAGGGTCTTTAGATTAATAATGTTCATCGATGCACCTGGATCCACGAGAACTCTGGCAAGTCTAAATTTACCCATGTCAACTGTGATGTAGAGGGGACGGTTGTGCTCCAAGTCCCCCAGAAGAAGGTCTTCATCTGTGAAAGTGAACCCCTAAGCTTCTTTTTTAATGTGCCTCCTCACCTATGGTCGAGCTAAGCATATCTCAGGATCAAGGAGAGCCTTGATTAGTGATTCCCTTATCTCTTTAGATAAGATAAGGGCATCATATATGCTTAGCTTAGATGAAACTTTCTTAGATGAGAGAGGACATTATAGTTCACCTTAGGCTGGTCCTCCACAAGCATATCCAAGGGTGGAGCATCTTGTGGATGGGCTTTTTGATCCTTTGTACCAAAGACTTATTTCCATCTATCTTGTGGTGCTACCCTAGGAGGTAGAACCTTGCCACTATAGAGGTTGACTTCGGTGATCTCTGTAGGTAATGGAAGGTTCTACACATCGGGTCACCTAGCTTCTCCTTTGGGACCCTCAATGGATGATTCCAAGTCTATCTCAAGAGGTGAACCCATAATATTCAGAGTTGGAAAGTCCAACTCTGAATCAAAAGAGGATGATCAGAATTATTATAGTTATTTTGACTTGAAGAGTTATCATTAAGAATAGAAGTAGACAACCCATTAGAAGTGATATAGATGTAATTCAAGCTAGCTTTATTCTACAATTTATTGGATTTGTTTGGGGATACAAAGTAGAAATCAAGTAAAGTGAGTGGCGGAGGGATTTGATGCCCTTATCCATGATAGAGTTCTACTAGTAGAGAAGAAGAACTATCGAGTGGAAGTCACATGTGATTCTGTATATGGAGGCTAGACTTGATCGATGGTTAGCTATGACACATGCTATGTTGTTGATCTTTGTATAGCTCCCCTTTCCTGAGTTGGCACGGAAACTTGCAAACCTTCATTGATGTTGAGGTTTTGTGACTCAGAACTGGAAAGTTTCTTGATCTAGATGATCTTTTTAGAGGTTTTGATAAAGAAATATCCCAACCTTCTTTGGTTTGGAAGGATCACATGTATCCCCAAGATTACCCTAAAGGGCTGGATTTATTCCACAAGGTATTCTTTGGGATAAGCACCGTCTTGAAGTTATGTTCAAGCCAGTCCTTAAATATGAAGCAATCCTCCAAAACATGGCCTAACATACAGTGGTAGCAGAAAAAATTGGGATCATGACTTTTTCCTACTTCCTCTGGTCTCCTAGGCTCGGGTAGCTAAAATCAGCTTCTTTAAGAGATTTTTAAAGATCTTCATGATTACCTCCCTCTTAAATGAATAAGGTTTGTCAAGCTTATCTAAAAGAGTAGGTGGACCTACTAGCTATGTGTGCTGGTATTATGGTTGAGGAGGTGGCGGTGTTGGCTATGGAGGCTGGTAGGGCTACCTCGGTGGTGGTAAAGGAGGTGGAAGCAAAGATTGCTGAGGTCATGGTCTCTCAGAGTGATCTTTAGCTGGTTGCTTCCCTTATGTACCACTATCACTACTCCAAGATTCTTCTCATAGACCTTCTGTGGCTTTGCTTTGGGCAATTGGTCTTGAAAAGGAAACTATTTGGCCTCTCCTTGTAGACTAGCTGTCTTGTTGATTAGCTTCTCAAATGTTTTGATAGTGAAGCCCTTAAGCATGAAGGTGCCATGGATATTCTTTAGAAGAATCTCAATGGCATCTTTGCTCATACGACTCATTTCATACTCAGTTACCATAGAGAATATAATCAACAAGGGACTCACACAGGTGTTATTGTGCTTGAGATCACCAACAATAACCCTTTGAGCTCACAAACTCTTGATAAAGAGTTTTAACTCAATATTTTACCAAACATTGGGAAGTTGACCCTCAAAGCAATCCCTGCTAGACTACTAATGAAGAAGCAGAATAATAAAGCATCACTACCACTGGCATTGTAACAACTGGCCCTAAAGTGTTCTATATCCTTCCTTGGGTTTCCACTACCATCAAAGCTTTTGAAGGAAGGTGTCACAAAACCCTTGGGATATTGGATTGCATCGAATTCCTCCAGGTAGGGTCTATCCTTTAGAATCGATGATCCTCCCCGGGCTTGAGCCAACACTTCCTTCACTTGCTGCTCAACCATGTTTCTCATGTATTTTTCTTGTATGGAGGTACTTTCCACTACCTTACTCAATGGGAGGTAAGGTCTTGGCTGGGTCCAAGACATGCACTAACTAAACTGTAATTTTGTAGTAGGATGAACTAGGGCTTATTTTTTGAAGTCTTCTGCTACTAACAAGTCCTCAAGTACCTTGTCATCCATCTATCTATCTCATCTTTTTTGCTTTAACTAATTCAGGTGTTGGGATTGGGCTATATCTTCACGATCAACCTCATCACCTTCCATGGCTCTTGCTCACGAGGGGATCCGTATCTACCATACAAAGTGAGTCTCCCAATAAATCATATTCATTGGGACCAAAGCTGACCTTCTCCTCATCTGACCAATCATACCCAAGAATCCCCTTCTTGTCTACAAGATAATGTGCTACTATCTCTTCAAGAGAATGATCAATTTGAATGGGAACAAATGATTTTGGCTGACCGGTGTGATCACTGTCATGCACTGAGAGGCACCGAACCTTGCTTGCTCCTGGAGAATCAATCTTATGAGGATTGCACTCACTAGAAGAGACACACTCCTAACTATCACTAGCTATGAAAGGGGTGGCATTCCTAGGAGGTTCCACTATCCTCATGCTCTCTATCTACCTCAATGCTACCACCATCTCCATATCTCAGTGGAGTTGGTGAAGGAAGACCATTATGCTTGGTCTCCATTCCCTCCCACTGAAGAAGGTCGGCGAGAGCTCCTCATACATACAGGTGTGGGTAGGATCCCTCGCCATAGTCGATCACCAGCAGTGCTTCTCCCGATATGGCCTTCATGGCCTTTATGGAACCGGGAATGTTGTGACATGAGCGTGATGGCGGGATGGGGGAGGGGTGGTGGAGACAATGTGAGCTATCCTCCTGATGATTCCCAATAAAGGATGCTATATGTATGGTGTGGGTAGTGCAGAGAAAAAAATGATGAGTGTAAGATGCGGTGGCGAACCTCACCTCTCCCTACGGTATATGAGCAGATGTATGGGCCTCTCACCCTCGCCTCTTTTGTTTCCCACACTGGGGGATGATCTCAAATGAAATTGAGCTCCAGTCACATTTGTAAGCTCCACCAATTTGGCAAAGATTGATGGGAGTGACATATGACCTCACCTTTCGAGTATCGAGGGCGATGTTGAACCATTGGTGGAGGTGAAGTGTTCCTCCTAGCATCCTCTCACCGACCCAAGAGAGGATGAAACTAGTTTTGTAATGAGGGTGATCAAAGTACCTCCTCTACTGACCACGTGCCTCCATCTCCATGGCAATCTAGTATGATATGCTTGATCATGCAATTTTTATTTCTCTCTGTGTTGGGTAGGATGAGGTAAGAGTCCCAACCTCAAAGGTGGGAGGCAATCTGAATCAGGAGCCTTACCCTTAGAGGGTGCCAAAGAGTGGGTGCTAGCCCTTACCAGGTGGAAACCATGAGCATAAGTGTATCATTGTCACTAAAATTGGTGGGGCTGCTATTTTCCTCTTGAGAGATAGATCGAAGGTAGATCGACTGATGACCGACTTCTATCGGCCACCATCTGCATTGTGAGGGAGTGCCCTCACATGATCCTCACTCCCTCAAATCCCCGCCAAAATGGATAAGGTGGGTATGATCCATCGGGAAATTGGCCTAATCCAAGGCCAAGTCCATGTCGTGAGAGAAGTGAACACAAACTTCTGTGAGCCTGCCATTTCAAATCAATTGCAAAAACTAAAAGACTGAACTGTACTTGTGGTTGTAACTAATGCTGAGAATCTGTAATGTATGAAACAAGCTTGGATCATATTTTTATTTTTTTTATTTCTGACTTTGAATTAAAAATTTGAACCCACATCTAACATCTTGGAAGTATTAAGTGGGGTTCAAATGGATTAAAGAAGATTTAGAAATTTTATTGGAAAGATGAATTTTTAAATATGAATCTACTTCAACAAATTTGGGTATGTTGAAAGATGGATTCAAATATTTTTTAGAAGGATGCTTCCATAGGTTCATGTTTGTTTGAATTTAGATTTTGATTTGAGGGCCCTTTTCTTTAACAAAATTTGGGTATGTTAAAGTAAGGGTCAATTGGTTTTGTTTTTGATTTGGAATTTTACTCACTTAGCAAATTTGGGTATGCTAAGTGAAGTGTTTGAAAATAATTTTTTTTTTTTGAATTATTGTTCATTTTGAAAGTTGGAATTCCCACTTAGCAAATTTAGGTATGCTAAGTGAAGAACCCAAGTGTGTTTTTTTGAAAGATTTTTGAAAATAGGATTCTTAGAAAATTTGAGTATGCTAAGAAGATCCTGAAGTGTTTCATTTGTTTTGGATATTTTGATTTTTGCAAAAGTAGGATCCTTAGCAAATTTGGGTATGCTAAGGAAATCCTATTGTGTTTCCATTTGGTTTTGATTTATTTTTTATTTAAAGTGGAGACTTTACTTTAGAAAATATGGTATGCTAATGATGAAGTTCCACTTAATTTTTGTGAAATGAAAATTTTACTTAGCAAATTTGAGTATGCTAAATGAAATTCCAAAAGATGTGCCCAAAATTTTTTTGTTTTGGTTTTGTTTTGAAAATGGAAACTTCTCTTTAGCAAATTTGGTATGCTAAAGAATGAAGTTCCAAAAGTGCTTGAAAATTTTTGGTTTAAAATTTGGAGACTTTACTTAGCAAATTTAATTATGCTAAATGAAGTTCCAAATTTGCTTGAAAATTTTTGGTTTTGAATTTGGAGACTTTACTTAGCAAATTTGAGTATGCTAAATGAAGTTCCAAATGTGTTTGAAAATTTTTGATTTTGAATTTGGAGACTTCACTTAGCAAATTGAGTATGCTAAATGAAGTTCCAAATGTGTTTGAAAATTTTTTGGTTTTGAATTTGGAGACTTCACTTAGCAAAAGTATGCTAAATGAAGTTTTGAATGTGTTTTTAATTTAAAATATGATGTTAAGTTTTGATTTTGAAAAGAAGACTTCATTCAACAAATTTGGATATGTAGGAATGGAAATCAATCTTATTTTTGCAAAAGTGAAAATTTAGTTTTGTGTGTGATTATTGCTTTTTGAAAGGGAGGTTCCAACTTAATCATATATGGAATATGTTAAAGTTGGATCTCCAAACGATGTTTTTTTATTTAGGAATGAAATCTTCATTCAATAAATTTTGAGCATATTAAATGAAGATGTTCATATATGCTTTTAAAATTTTAGTTTTGTTTGAAAATGAAATTTTCATTCAATAGGTGTGGGTGTATTAAATGGAAAGGTTCATATGTGCTTTTTGAAAATCTTTTTTATTTTATTTTATTTTGATTTTGACTTTTGGAAAGACGATTGTTCATTTTATTTTGAGAATGAAATATTCATCAAAATGAGTTGAAGGAAGATGTTCATTTGTGCTTTTAGAAAAGATTGTTAGTTTTATTTTTGAAGATTCTTACATATAATAATTATGAGAATTATTAAATGAGGGTACAACAAAAAAAATTTTTGGAAAATATTTTTTTATTATTGTGTTTTTTGAAATGCTTTTTCAAAGCAAGATCATTTTTTATGAAAATTTTTTTTTATTTTTTAAATAAGAATCTAATGCATCTTTTATATATTTAGATTTATGTTAAACCATAAGATCTTATTTTATCTATTTGGAGTACTCCAACTTTTGAAATATATTTTGCATTTATTAGTAAAGATCATCACCTAAGATTCATCTCGAAAAAAGTCTTATGCTTTCTATTGAACATTTGAATAAGTCATTGTCTTAAATCTTATAAAATAAAGTTTATGATTTTCTATATAATGATGATTCCTATTAAAAAATGAATTCTATAATAACATCTCCATCTATTTATCATTTTGAACAATAGAGTAAATGTAGATAAATATTTAATGTGACTTGATCAATAAGTTACTTTATCATAAAAAAGTAAAATTACACTCCATATTAGTTTTTTAGTAAAGAAAATTTAGACTCTAAGTTGATCATAATTAGTTTCATGGATTTGGTCTTATCAACAAGAAGAATGTCATGAAAAGATAAAAGGTACATCTTCTTGTAAATGCCTAAGAACATCCATAATTGAAGTAAAAGATAAGGGTTAATGTGTTGATCCTTGATGTAATCCAAGAAATGAAAATATTTTAATTTTGTGTTTGACACAAGTATTATAGTATACATATTTTAATGACTTGAATAATAATATTAACTCCTTTGTTAGAATCTCCAAAGAAATCTCTTGAGACTTTATGTAAGCTTTCTAAATCAATAAATATCATATGTAAATTTCTTATTTCTCTTGATCTATTAAACCTCTTAACAAATGTATAGATCCATAGTAGATCTAGGAAAAATAAGTGAGAAACCTCACATCGTACTTATGCTCAATTACTCTCTATAATTTTAATGTGGCACATTAACTTAATTTAATATAATTTGCACATTTGTGCATTTTTTAAATATAGGAACCAATAGACTCTTTTTATAGGCGTTTTTGTCTTTAAATAACATTAAAAATTTGTAAACAAGAAATTTTGATCTCCTAAACATTTTCACTATTGGAATATTATGTTTTGCTTTTACATTTCATTTTCTTTAAAGCTTCATAGATTACTAATAGATGAAAAGAAATTCTCTATTTTTGTTTAGATAAGGTTTGTAAATCAAGTTTCATCCTTCATTGAAAAGTTTATCAAAATATCTCATCTATTTCAATATCTTTTCTAAGAAAAATACTTTATTATTTTCATCCTTAATATTTGAACTATGTCTTTATTCTTATCTCTTTTTGGCTAATTGTACATACATTTTTATTTTTGGTGAATCTATTGTATAAATCACTAAAATTTATATTTTTTTACATCATATATTGCTTTCTTAGAATCTCACATAAAATTTATATCTTTCCCATTCTCAATTTTATCTAAACCAAGTTTTATAACAATGCTTCATTTTTTATCTTTTCTTGCACTGACTAAAATATTCTTATAAAGAAGCTTTCCTTTTGATTCTCAAGCTCATCTTAGCAATTGCTTAATTTCTTGATATTTTTACATAACGTTAGCTTCTTTGAACAAATTCTAATATCTTGTAGCTTGCTTAAAATATTTTTATTTATTGTTCTTTAAGTTTCTAATGACAATAATTTGGTTTATTTTTCTCTTACAATCTTCATCAAAATCAAAACTAATAAATTATGTTGATAAAATTTCACTTGGTATGACCTACAATCACAATTTAAGAATTTTCTTATCATAATCAATCTATGTTTTCTAGATCCATTATAAGTAATAATATTTCATCTCTTTTCTTAAAAAAAGTATTAGCAATACAAAATCATAAGCTAAGTAAAATCATATAGTCTTTATTCTTCATTAGACAAATCCATAACCACCATGAATACTTTTAAAATCTTCTCTTAAACAGATATTTAAATCTTAATATACTTTTCTTCAAGGGGTATCTTTGTATTAATCCTAATTCATTAAAATTTTCTTTTTAAATATTACAAATACTTAGCATCTTATAACATTGATAATCTTAGTATCAATAATAATCTTTAAAACTATAATTCATCTCACATCTTAATACTTATAACATTATCGAATTTTTCTATTCACATAAATTTCTAGTTTGACTTTTAAGAATACAAAGTTTGACCTAAACTATGATCTCCTTGGCCTTCTCAAACCCATTTAGTTTCTTGAACACATAAAATATTTATCTTTCTATGAACCATAATATCTATTAATTATTAATTTATGTAAAATTTTTAGAATTATTAAATGAGGGTGATTTAAGAAAATTTTGTGAAAAATATTATATTATGTGTGTTTTTAAAAGGGTATTTTTTTTTTAAAAAGTAAGATTTTTATGAATTTGTTTTGTCTTTATTATTTTAGAATGAACCTTTCCTTATCATAAAAATGATAAGGAGGAAGTCTTTAAATGTTTTTTTTACCCATTGGAAAAGTTTTAAGATCAAGTGAGGTCCTAAAACCAAGATGTTGGCTAACTTAATAGAATGAAATAAGTTAAGTGCCAACAAAATGAAAGATAGTCTTAGATTCATACTAAAGTACAAACCACTATGATGCTTGAAAATAATGATCATTTACCAAAGATGGAGAGAATCCCATGAGTCATGAAAAAATGGTGAAAATTTTCATTATGATTTAGAAAATAAATATTTACTTATCCTCATATGCAAGATAAAATGAGAATGGAAATATACATCTTCTTTTTTATGCATTTTGACACCACATGTAGATCCATATGTTCTTATTGAGGGTGATGATGTCATTAAGGTGTACTATCTCAAAATATAGAAGTCACCACCCTACAATGGACCTAATCACCTCAACAAGGACTCCTAAAGATAATGGGTCTGCATATGTAACAAAAATTCTTCCCCTACTTTATATGAAAAAGTAAAGTAAGATTTATTTTAAATCGGGTTCATTAATTTTTCTACAAGTAGTATTACATTAAGGAATGAGATCCCAGAATACTCTTGATTAAGGTAAATGATTATTGTCTCCAAAGATTTCAATAGGTAGGACTATCAATAGATTAGCTTATTTTGGATGATCCAATGGGATTGATCAAGGAGAGGGAGTTATTATCAAAGCCAAAGGAAGATAAGTAGGAGATTCTCACGATGCTAGAAAACCTAGTGAGCATCTCAAACTATCTTATGGTTAGGTTTTATAATTTTGAAATTGATTTAATTTGTTTGAGTTGAATTTTTATTAGAAATTTAGGGCTTAAGATTCCACAACACAAGATTATGGAAATGCCTAAGAGGTGAGGATTTAAGCTTATGGCCCACAAAGGGAAGAAGCAACCTAACCTAAATCTAGAGCTTTGGCGAGGGCCCAACCTAAATCTAAGGAGAAAAATGAGTATTTGGTTTGCCTCCATAAGAGGACAAACCACCAGACTGCTTGGACTTACAACCGCCTAGGGGTGGCCACCAACTAACTCCTCCTACGATTTTAAATTCTTGTAGGCAAGTCATATGCTTTATGCGAGATAGCTAGGCTGTTGTTTATTTAGAAAGAGACTAAATCCTTAAACTCACTCCCTAAACAGACTAGATCATGTAAGGTTATGCTTCAAATGACCTAAATCTAATGCAATTTAGATTTTATTTTATTTTTATTTTTGGGTAATTATTTTGACTTAGACTAATAGGATTCATATGCCTAATGCATGAGAAATGAGATTATTGGCCAAAATCAATGAGAAGGGAGGAGGTGTATTTCCACATGGCTCAATGAGCAAGTTTCTTTTGGAAGGTGGAAGCCCTCCAATCAAGAGTGAAAATAATATGCATTTATGCATGATGTTATAAAGAACTCATGCTAAGGGGTTGCTAATTCTTTTATCTTGATTTTAGCCTAAATTTTAGGTGAGGTTATGAGTTCTTCATTTTTAGTTTTGAATTGCTAGATTTGGTAGAAGATTTATTTTTCCTAAGAGCTGAATCCACATCCAGGCCATACATAAAGCAAGAAAGAAACTAGGAAAAGGATGCCACTTAATACACAAGCTAAACAAATCATCAATCAATTTATAAAGCTAATCATAAAAGAATAAAGGTTTGTGGTATACCCAAACCAAAAATAAATTGAGCTCTACCCTTATACAACCTAGATTGCAAATGAATTACATAATTAAGCAAGAACTCATTATTATGAGGGCCTTCAAGCTTCATTTCTTCATTCTTCTTTCTTCTTTCTTCTTCTTTTCTTCTTTCTGCTTTGGTTCCTTCTTTGGATGGTTGGAAGGTGGATGCTCCAAAGGCTTCACATGGTGCATAAGATGAGATCTTATGACCAATGTTCATCCTAATCCCCATAATAATCATTCTAAAATCATAATAAAATTACATGAAAGGAAAAGTAAATCTAGCTAACACCTATAAACTTAGCTAAACCACATAAATCCCAAGCATGTATATTGGTTATCACCCCACATGGTGACTAAGTCCACCTAGACTTTTGGATTATGCTTAGGGGTATAAGCACCTGCACATCAAAAGCATTTATATTTTTATTTATTACAATGCCCCTTAAGCACAATCCCATGCAAAAGATAACAGCTAGACTACCATTCATTCTATGCATATACATCCTAACATCCAGACTAAAAGCATATATCACAAAATAAAAGCAAGCATCAAACCATGCATAGCCCTAACCTAAAGCTAGAAGTGGTTACTTAGCTTAATGTGTGAGCTTTAGAGGTTTGTGTGGTATGCTTAACTATAGCTTTAAGTTAGAGTTTTCTAAGTGTGAAGCATATTCAACTTAGATGAGGATTTCATTTAAGTGATTTGATTATTTTGGGTTGATTTTATTTTATGTTTTAATTAGGTTTAAATAAATCCTACAATTAATTACTAAGTTATAAATAGAGGGAAAGAGAAGAGAACTTCTTTTTCCTTTCCTAACCTAAGTAATTTCTAAAGTGAATTCATATTTCAGTTTTGTTTAGTGAATATTTTAATTAAGTGTTTTAATTATTTTTAAGTTTAGATAAGCTCTAAACAAACCTATTCAAAAGAAAGGCATTTTAAGATTAAGTAAAATGAACTAAATTCACAAAATATACATCACTTCATTCTTTTAACATGTATATAACATGCATATGAATGAGTCCTAAACATATCTATACATACAAATGGAATGTTTAACACACTTTATGATGCATGCTAAGTAATTCATTTAAGAAAATTTGAAAGTTTATGATGCATGATTTTCATTAAGTAGCAAAGGGGTTTCTTATCCAACTTTCACATGCACATATGAATGTATGAAAGGAATAAGTGTGTATGATGCTATTATTGACTAGGGGTGTAAGGTACAAGACCTACTTAGGGCTACTTAAATTCTCACAATCTCGGGGTTGTCCATACTAATATACCACTTTAAATACAACATGTGTAAAGAAATGAATGGAAAAGAAAGAATGCAAAAGTTGGTGTTTGATTTATTTTTGTTTATGCAATTTATATGTAAGCATAGGTATCCTTCTTAAGTGATATTATAGGAATGAATAGGATATGGAATTAGGCAAGTGTTAGGTTCTTTTCAAATGAACCATACACCTTACCAAATCCTATTCAAAATAATACTAAAAGAGAAGAGAAGGAAAACCTACACTAAGCACATCCTTATATTTTACTCACATACAAAATTATAGGTAAGATATAAGTAACACATGTTCAATTTATTCATATATTTTTAGAATAATTTGAATTTAATAGTAATAATAGCCACTCATATTCTTACTTTAGCCAACACATGCAATTTGACATAAAGGAAACATTTTCATTTTTAAATTTGATTTTGAAAAGATGGATGAACACATATAGCATGTTGGTGAATAACTAAAGCAATGAAAGCATGTAAACACATTCACTTTAATTAATTCTAAAGACAATCTTATGAAATAAGAAAGCTTAAAGTAAATTAGAGTTTATTTAATATGATTTTTCTTTGATTTTGAATTTGATTTAATTTTGAAAATATGAAGTGAGTTTGCTGTTCAAAACCCATTTCCACATGTGTTTGATATTTTTGTTTAATTTTTAGATGACTAGATTCATTTTATATTTTGATTAGATTAAGGTATGAATTAAGCATGTTAATTACCACTTACCTACACCACCTTAGCATAGTTAATCAACTAATTATGAGCCAATGAAATGATATAAAATATCACAAGGAATTTAAATTTTTAATGCACCTAGGAAGAAAGGGGCCTAATGCAATTTGGCTCATGATTAATGATTAATTAAGCTAAGGGGTTTAACTTAAGTAATTTCAAAACACCCCTCACACATATGAGTTTAATTTTAATTTTCTTAATTGAACTTAGGCTTTGAACACCTAAGCATATACCCCAAGTAGATTAATTAAGTTCTAAAAATTTTTAGAATTTTAAGAAATTAATTAAGAGGTTAATTAGTTAATTAGTCCTTAATTAAGAGAGGATTAAGAAAGAATAGAGGGTTTAAGGAATAACTTAGGGGAAATGCCCCAAATATTATTCCCTAAATCTCCCATTCATTGAAATAGACCTTAATCAACTTCAACAAAGGTTAAACTAATCAAACCTTAATTAATTACATTTAGGGGTAATTAGGAAATGAATTATCAATTTTCCTAATTGAGCCACCAATAAATCCCAAGAAAATTAGGAGAGGCAGAAGTCATCCCCCAAAATATACTCAAGAAGTTTGGGAATAATTAGTGGATTAGTTAAAGAGTAATTAACAAATTAAGATTTCCAATAAAACCTAAAATCAAAGAAATACATTATTCAAAATCCATTAAAACCAATTTTAAAATATTTTAAGTTGAATTATCTTTCAGTGGAAATTTACATCATATTTTTCTGATTTTTCTTCAAAGAGATATGAATTTTAGAAGTTTAGGTAATTAATTAGAATTATTTAAATCTTAATTAATTCCTAATCCTACAGTGACACATGCGGTGACGCTTTACATGCCTCCAATGGCCAAACATATCATCGTAATGCCGGGTGGTGGCGGTGCTACGCGCTTTTGCCTTAGCCATCCGATCAAGGATTAGATGGTTGAGATTAAAGTCACCATTTAGAGGAGATTAAATTAATTCTAAAATGCGATTTAATCTCAACTGTCCATCTAAAATGTGCGGATGGATGGACATAGATCATCCCTATTCTTCCCTATGGAAAAATGGAGACCGTCCACTTTCAAAGGAAAGATCCAAGCTCAATTGTGCTCGGATTGGATTGAAACTCAACCCACACCATCTAAACCTAATGGAAAGCACTTTTAATGGTCATAATTCCATGGTATCAAAATTTCTTTCACAAAGCTCCACACCACATTGAGTTTAATGGTCAAAAAATGTCATACTTCACCGGAGGTAATCACTAGCTCTCGATTCCTTTGGAGAAGCTTCATCTAGTTGAGATGAAGCTTTGGTGAAAGTTTTAGCTCTTGAGGTTGAGTGGATAGCTTTAGGAACCAACCCTCCTCCTGATGAGCTCAACTTTGATCTAGGTGAATCCTCCACTACTTTGGAGCTTGGGAAGAGTAGCAAGCTCTTGGTTCTCACGATGTGGGTGTGCAAAGGGAATTTGGTTGAATTTGAGTGTAGTGGAAGTTGAGAAATCAGTGGAGCCCCCTATTTTCACTTAAGGAAAATCGAGAAATGGCCAATTTCATCTCCCTCTAGAGAGCTTTAGATCACTTGCAAATGGCTGCTATCACTCTCCTTTACTCAATTGATAATGTGACTATAAAGATTCAAATGAATTAGGGGGAGTATATCTCCTCCTTTGGCAATCAGATGATCGAGAAGGGAGGAGCCATTTTGATCCAATTGAGCTTAGAAATGGGTTTTGGGCATTTAGGCTATGAGTTCGTTTTGGCTTAGGAATGGATTGGTGGAGTAGTCATGTGCTCAAAATAAGTGGGAAAAGGTTTACCATGTGGCCATTTCATGCCATGTGCGTTTGGCATATGGTGGAGTTGACCCAAACCCATTGGGTTGGGTGCACCACCCTCCCATAGGTTTACTTGACCTATTAGAGAGTATCAAGTAGGTATGAAGTTGACCAAATTCCCCATGGATTTGACCAAAATTTGTTCTATGGCCTAGGGTAGAATGGTCATTTTCTAATTTTTGAATTTGGATATGTTGGGTATGTTGAGAAAATAGGTTTGGCCAGTTTCATTGGATTTGAAGTTCATTTGGTATGGTTTGGCTCATGTTGACCCATTTAGGTCAAAATGGGTCAACTCAGGTCAAGTTGACCAATTGGTCAAATTGGGTCAAACTAAGGGTTGGGTCAAGTTCATATGACCATTTGAAATGTTTTGGTGGCTTTGGTTTGATTCAATTTGGTTTAGGTTTGAATTTGGTTCATATGACTTCATTTAGGTCAAATGGGTCAAATTGACCAATTTGACCCATTTGACCTATTTAGGTCAAGGGTGGTTTAGGTTTGGTTAGTTATATGAAGTGGATTGGTATCTTTATTTCTAATCAATTTTGGTTAAGTTTTAATTTCGCTCAACATGACCTTTTAGGTTAAGTTGGGTTCATGGTCAATTGGGCTAGGTTAGGTCTAGTGGCCAATTGAGGCTTTGGTCAAGTTCAACAAGTGATTTGGAATGAACTTGACCCATTGGTTTTAATCAATTTGGCTTAGATCAAGATTTGACATATTTTGACTTTTTAGGAATGAACCTCTGGCCATCCATCCACCCATTTTGGATGGACGACCAAGATTAAAACACATAGCACTCATGGATTTTCTCCCTCAGATCCATGGCTTTAATCTCAGCCATCCGATCTTTGATCGGACGGTTGAGGAGAAAGCGCATAGTGCCACCGCCATGCGACGCTACGATGTGATAGGTTAAATACCCAATTCGACAGTGATGCGTATAAAGCGCATGCTGCATCTGTGGCATACTTGGTGCCAGTGGGTTTAATAATATAATTAGGGATTTAAATAATTCTAATTAATCACCAAACCTTCTAAAACTCATATTTAAGTGTAGAAAAATTAAAAAAATGATATAAATTGCATATGAAAGATAATTGAACATAAAATATTATAAAATTAATTTTGATGGATTTTAAATAGTATATTTTTTTTCTAAATTTAGGTTTCATTGGGAATGTTAATTTTCTAATTACCCTTTAATTACTCCTCTGATTAACCCCAACCTTTTTGTGCTTAATTAGCGTGATGATTCCTACCTCTTCTAATTATTTTAGATTTGGTGGCTTAATTAGGGATTGAATTTAGTTCATTCCTTAATTACCCCCCTAATATAATTAAGCTTAATTAAAGGTATACTTAGTGGTTTAACCCTTTGATTGAGTCTATTAAGTTTTGATTAAGTGGATGACAGGTATAGGGAATAATTTTGGGTTACTTTCCTTAAGATATTCCCTAAACCCCCTGTGGTGAAAATTTTCATTATGAGAGATTTATGTAGAATAAGATATATACTTTCCTCTTCACTCTATGCGGGATAAAATGTGGATGGAAATATACATCTTCTTTCTTTTATGAATTTTGACAGATGATCTGAGATGTTCTTATTGAGGGTGATTGGGTGTGACATTGAGGAGAGGTGTACTATCTCAAAAGATAGAAGTCACCACCTTACAATGACTAATCACCTCAATAAGGACTCATAAGACAATAGTGCACATGTACCAAGATTATTCTCCTACTTTATATAGAAAAGAAAAGTAAGATTTATTTTAAATTGAGTTCATTAAGTTCCCTACAGGGGCAAGTCCCCATAGTTAATTACATCTTAAGGAATGAGATCCCTTAGAATACTCGATTAGGTAAATGATCATTATCTCCAATGATTTTAATTTGTAGGACTATTAATGATTAGCTTATTTTGGAATATCAAATGGGATTAATCAAGGAGAGGGAGTTAAACTTAACGAGCATCTCAAACTATTATTAAGTTAGGCTTTATATTTTTGAAATTATTTTAATTTATTTGAGTTTAATTTTTTATTAAAAATTTAGGGCTTATGCTTCCACAACACAAGATTATGGAAATGCCTAAGAGGTGAGGATTTAAGCTTATAGCCCAAAAAGGGGAGAAGCAATATCAGAACCTAAATCTAGGAAGCTTTGGCGAGTGCCGAAAGCACAACCTAAATCTAAGGAGAAAAATGGGTATTTGGTTTGCCTCCACAAGAGAGAACAAACCACCCGACTGCTTGGACTTATAATTGCCAGGAGGTGGCTGCCAACTAACTCCTCCTATGATTTGAAATTCATGTAGGCAAGTCATATGATTTATGCAAGATAGCTAGTTGTTATTTATTTAGAAAGAGACTAAGTCCTTAAACTCACTCCCTAAAGAGACTAGATCATGTAAGTGTATGCTTCAAAGGACCTAAATCTAATGCAATTTAGATTTCATTTTATTTTTATTTTTGGATAATTATTTTGACTCAGGCTAATAGGATTCATATCCCCATTGCATGAGAAATGAGATTATTGGCCAAAATCAATGAGAGGGGAGGAGGTGTATTTCCACCATGGCTCTCAAAGGTCAAGCCAAGTTTCTTTGGTAAAGGTGGAAGCCCTCCAATCAAGAGTGAAAATAATATGTATTTGTGCATGATGTTATAAAAGAATAAAAGGTCATTGTGGTCGGATACCACCACATGAACCCAAAAATAAATTGCGTAGCCAAGCTTTATACTTATACAACCCGGATTACAAATGAATTACATACAATTAAGTAAGGAACTCATTATTACGAGGGTCTTCAAGCTTCATTTCTTTAATTTTCTTTTCTTCTTTCTTCTTTGGTTCCTTCTTTTGGATGGTTGGAAGGTGGATGCTCTAAAGGCTTCACATGGTGCATAAGTTGAGATCTTATGGCCAATATTCATCCTAATCCCCATAACAATCATTCAAAAATCATAATTGCAAAAATTACATGAAAAGGAAAAGTAAATCTAGCTATCACCTGTAAAATAGAGATTAGCCAAACAAACTACATAAATCCCAAGCATGTATATTAGACTTATCACCCCACACATGGATGACTAAGTCCACATAGCCTATTGGATTACTTAGGGGTATAAGCACGCACGAAAAGCGTTTATATTTTATTTATTACAATGCCCCTTACGCATAATCCCTTACAAAAGATAATGGTTAGACTAAGATTACCGTACCATTCATTCTACACACATACATCCTAACATACAGACTAAAAGTATATATCACAAAATAAAAGCAAGCATCAAACCATGCACCACCCTAACCTAAAGCTAGAAGTTGTGACTTAGCCTAATGTGTATGCTTTAGAGGTTTGTGTGGTATGCTTAGCTATGGCTTTACGCTAGAATTTTCTAAGTGTGAAGCATATTCAACTTAGAGGAGGAATTCATTTAAGTGATTTAACTATTTTGGGTTGATTTTATTTTATGTTTTGATTGGGTTTAAGTGAATCCTACAATTAATTACTAAGTTATTAAAGAGGGACAAAGAAGATAACTTCACTTTCCTTCCTAACATAAGTAATTTCTAAAGTGGATTCATGTTTTAGTTTTATTTAGTGAATGTTTTAATTAAGTGTTTTAATTAATCCTAAGTTTAGAAGATCTCTAAACAAACCTATTCAAAAGAAAGGCATTTAAGATTAAGTAAAATGAACTACATTCACAAAAATATACATCACTTCACTTCTTTCCTAACATGTATAACTTGCATATGAATGAGTCCTAAACATATATATACATACAAATGGGAATGTTTAACTCACTTTATGATACATGCTAAGTAATTTATTTAAGAAAATTTGAAAGTTTATGGTGCATGATTTTCATTAAGTAGCAAAGGGGTTTCTTATCTAACTTTCACATGCACATATGAATGGCATAAGTGAGTACATTGTTAAAGGTGTAAGGTACAAGACTACTTAGGGCTACTTAAAAATCCTCACAACCAGTTGTCCACTAATATATCACTTTCCTTAACGCTGTACAAAAGAAATGAATGGAAAAGAAAGAATGCAAAAGTTGTGTATTGATTTATTTTTGTTTATGCAATTTATATGTGCATAGGTATCCTTCTTAAGTAATAGTATAGAATGAATAGGATATGAAATTAGGCAAGTGTTAAGTTCTTTTAAATGAACCATACACCTTGCCAAATCATTCAAAATAATACTAAAGAGAAGAGAAGGAAAACCTACACTAAGCACATCCTTATATTTTACTCACATGCAAACTTATAAGTAAGGTATAAGTAATGCACTTTCAATTTTGAAAATTGATTCATATATTTTGAAAATAATTTAAATTTAATAGTGATAATAGCCACTCATATTCTTACTTTAGCCAACATGCAATTTGACATAAAGGAAATATTTTCATTTTAAATTTGATTTTTGAAAAGCATGGATACATGAAACATATTTAGCATGTTGGGAAAGAACTAAAGTAATGAAAGCATTCACTTTAATTAAATCTAAAGATAATCTTATGAAATAAGAAAGCTTAAAGTAAATCAAAGTTTATTTAATATGATTTTCTTTGATTTTGAATTTGATTTAATTTTGAAAATATGAAGTTTCATTTCCATGTGTTTAATATTTGTGTTTAATTTTAGATGGATTCATTTTATATTTCAATTAGGTTAAAGTATGAATTAAATGTTAATTACCCTTACACACCACTTAACATAGTTAATTAAATAATTATGAGCCAATGAGATGACATAAAATCTCACAAGAAATTTAAATTTGTAATACACCTAGGAAGAAGGGGCTAATGCAATTTGGCTCATGATTAATGATTAATTAAGCTAAGGTTTAACTTAAGTAATTTCAAAACACCCCTCACACATTGAGTTGAATTTGATTTCCTTAATTGAACTTAGGCTCTTAACCATCTACCCCATTAGATTAATTGTTCAGAAAGTTTTACAATTTTAAGAAATTAATAAAGAGGGTAATTATTTTATTAAGAGATGATTAAGAAAAGAAAAGGGGTTTAAGGAATAGCTTAGGAAATGCCCCAAAATTATTCCCTAAACCTCCCTTTCCTTTGAAAACTTAATCAATCACAATTAAAACACTAATCAAATCATTACCTTATTACATTGGAGATAATGAGGAAATGAGTAAGAAATTTCTAGTTAAGCCACCAAATACTAAGAAAATTAGGGAGGTCATCCCCAAAATATACTCAAGAAGTTTGGGAATAATTGGATTAATTAAAGAGTAATTAGCAAATTAATATTTCTAAAACCTAAATCAGAGAAATATATTCAAAATCCATTAAAACTAATTTTAGAATATTCTGATTGTCTTTTTAACCTCAATTTTTTTTAATTTTTCTTGAGATATGAATTTTAGAAGTTTAGGTAATTAATTAAAATTATTTAAACTTTATTAATTCCCAATCATATGCATGGTGACTCTTTACAAGCGTCACTTTTCACTTAAACGTCATAAAGCGTGCGCTTGCATTTTATACGCATCAAGGATCATCAAAAATTAAGCCATTAGGATAAATTAATTTAAACATGATTTAATCTCTCGTCCATCCAAAATGCAGATGGGCCATGATCATCTGTTCTTCCATGGAAAATGGGACCGTCCACTTTCTAGGGAAGATGAGATTGGATTGAAAATCAACCCACACCATCTAAACCTAATGGCACATCTAACGGTCAAAATTCCATGGGATCAAAATTTCTTTCACAAAGCTCCACATCACATTGAGTTTAATGGTAAAATATCATTCTTCTGGAGGTGATCTGATTCCCTTGGAAGCTTAGTCTTGAGAGAAGCTTTGGTGAAAGTTTTAGCTCTTGAGGTTGGGTGGATAACTCATGGACCAACCCTCCTCAATGAGCTGGATTTGAGGTGAATCTCTCACCTTTGGAGCTTGGGAAAGAGTTTGGGCAAGCTTCTTGATCTTTGATGGAGTGTTCAAAGGTAATTTGGTTGAATTTGAGTGTAGTGGAAGTTGAAATCATGGAGCTCCCTATTTTCACTTAGAAAATCAGAAATGGCAATTTAATCTTCTAAAGAGCTTGGGATCACTTGCAAATGGCTCCTATCCTCTCCCTTACTAAATTAATGAGATTTCAAATGAATTAGGGAGTATATCTCACTTTGGAATGACAAAGGGAGGAATTTTGATCCAATTGAGGTGGGTTTGTTAGGCTTTAGACTTGAGTTCATTTTAGGCTAGGAGTGGATTAATGGTAGTCATGTTTTAAATAAGTGGGAAGAGGTTTCCATGTGGCCATTTGAGCCATGTGTCTTTGGCCAAATGGTCATTGGTGACAAACCCATTGGGTTGGGTGCACCACCCTCCATAGGGTTACTTGACCTGGAGAGTATCAAGTAGGTATGAAGAGGAATTGACCAAATTCCCCATGGATTTAACCAAAATTTGTTCTATGGTCCTAGGGTAGAATGGTCATTTGGCTAATTTTGAATTTGGATATGTTGGGTATGTTGAGAAAATAGGTTTGGCCAAGTTTCATTGGATTTGGAGTTCATTTGGTATGGTTTGGCTCATGTTGACCCATTTAGGTCAAATGTCAACAGTCAAGTTGACCAATTGGTCAAATTGGGTCAAACCAAGGTTGGGTCAAGTTCATATGACCATTTGAAATGTTTTGGTGGCTTTGGTTTGATTCAATTTGGTTTAGGTTTGAATTTGGTTCATATGACTTCATTTAGGTCAAATGGGTCAAGTTGATTAATTTGACCCATTTGACTCTAGGTCATGGGTAGGTTTAGGTTTGGTTAGTCATATGAAGTGGATTGGTATCTTTGTTTCCAATCAATTTTGGTTAAGTTTCAATTTGGCTCAACATGACCCTTTAGGTCAAGTTGGGTTCAAGTCAATTGGGCTAGGTTAGGTCTAGTTGGCCAAGGCTTTGGTCAAGTTCAACAAGTGATTTGGAATGAACTTGACCCATTGGTTTCAATTAATTTGGCTTATATCAAGTTTTGATATATTTTGACTTTTTAGGTCAAGTTGGGTCAACTTGGGTCAAGTGGCCAATTGGGTGGTTGATCATCTCATGATGATTATTGATCATGATGAGAGGCATAAGTGAGTTTAATTCAATCCAATTTGGTTGACTAATTTGATCATAAGGGTACTTTAGGTCACTTTGGTTAGAAAGCAAGAGGGTTAAATGCTTGGTCAAAAGCTTGATTTGAGTTTGATTGAACTTGTATATGGACTTATGATTGAAATATAAATCCATTTTAGTGGTTTGAAGTCAAATTCATTTGATAATTTCAAGTTCAAAGGTGAAATGAGTTTGATTTTTTGAATTGAGTTTTGATTAGTGATTGAAGTTTGTATTTATATTTGGATTCATGATTGAAGGATTGATTGAATCATGAAAAAAAAATCAAGTTTGCTTGATTTGAAGTTGATTTGGTAAGTTCAAGATTTTGACTTGAAAGGCTTAGGTTGGATTTTGAATGAGTTTGAGTTTGATTTTTTGGATTTGGTTTGATTGGTTTATATTTATATTTCATTTATATATGTAAATGAGAATATAAATGGGTTAAGAAAATTTCAATTTGAAGTGATTTGATCATGATCTAGGCTAAGTCCATAAGAAAATTTAAAGGACTTAGGAAATTTTGGAGTTTGGATTTTCTTTTGAGTTTAGTTTGATTGATTTGAATTTATATTTCATTTATATATGTGAAATATGAGAATATATAAATGAGTTATGAGAAAATCTCATGATTTGAATTGATTTGAACATGATTTTGCTAAGTCCTTAAGAGGAAAAAGGACTTAGAAATTTTGGAGTTTTGGATTTGAGTTTGAATTTAGTTTGATTGATTTGAATTTATATTTCATTTTTTATATGTGAATATAAATGAGAATATAAATTATGAGAAAATCTCATGAGTTTGAATTGATTTGAAGATGATTTTGGATAAGTCCAGAGGAAATTAAGGACTTAAGAATAAGATTTGAATTGAATTTGAATTTTGGATTTAGTTTGATTGATTGAATTTATATTTATATTTATATATATGAATATAAATGAGTATTGAGAAAATCTCATGAGTTTGAATTGATTTGAACATGATTTGGCTAAGTCCTTAAAGGAAATTTAGGACTTAGAAAATGGATTTGAATTTGAATTTGATTGATTTGAATTTATTTCATATATATTTATTATATTTATATATATTTATATATATATATATATATATATATATATATATATATATATATATATATATATAATATATATATATATATAAAATATAAATGAGAGTTTATGAAAATCTCATGAGTTTGATTGATTTGAAGATGATTTTGGTAAGTCCTTAAGAGGAAATTAAGACTTAGAATGATTTTGAATTAGGAATTTGAATTTTGGATTTAGTTTGATTATTTTGAATTTATATTTCATTTATATATGGGAATATAAATAAGAATATAAATGAGTTATAAGAAAATTTCAAGGATTTTATTTGATTTGAAGATGATTTTGCTAGTCCTTAGAGGATTAAGGACTTTAAAAAATTTGAAATTTAAAATTTTGTTCATGGGTTTCAATGTGATTTCAATCATGGCATTGATTTGAATTTGGAAAAAATTAATAGGCTAAATTGATTTAGTTTGATGTTGATTTGATTTGGAGTTTGACTTAGGAAGGAAGAAGGTGAGGAATGGTTCAAGCTAAGGTAGCAAATTTTCTAACACCCTGGGCATGACCTATTCCTATGGCTAACTCAAGTCTCTAGGGCTAGGTTGAGTGTCCAAATCACTAGATATGTCTTGGGACTAGAATCTTAAGGAGAGGGCATGTCTAATATGGAGGGTTGAGCTTGTTCTAAAATGAGGTTAGGGCAATAGTGTGGTGTACAGATAAAACACCATGTATTGGTTGACAAATGATCGACAAGATCACAAGCACTACTAGAAAAATCTATCCCAACCCAGGTAATGAATCTTGAACTTAGTGCAATGTGGCTCTATTGATCAAGACATAAGAGAGGGAAGGAGAATCCACTAGGGATAGATTATATGAACCTTCCACTAAGGCAGTTCAAGTCATCCATAAGGAATGAGAGTTTGATTTGATTTAAGTCTCACTAGAGAAATTTTCACTAGGGAAGAGGGTTGAATTGTTTTAATTTTAGATTTGGATTTTGAGATGGATCCTTGGTTTTATGATGGGACTGAGTAGGAGCCATGGAGGCCTAGACCTAACTTATTTATCAATCCAAAGGGATAGTCTACTAAGTAGTAGGACTAGCCAAAGGGATGCCTTTTGGTATGCAATATGTACTAGGAAGAAAGCGTCTACATCCTCCAAAGTAGAGACACATTGGGGGTAATTTTGGCAAGGCATCTATTGAACCAACCTAGGGTTGACTAATGAGTGAATCTTTGGGGACTTAGATCAACTCAAATAGTCAAAATTAATTTCATTTTAGATTTATTTTGATGGATTTTGTTGGTTTTGATGGATCAGCTTATATGCCTAGACCTATCTGATTTATTGAACCAAAGGAGTAACTTCCGAGTCAATGGGAGAACTCCAAGGTGCCTTTTGATTTGCAATGATCAATTGAAGGGAAGAAAGCTTCGGGGACTCACATCTTCCACTAAAAAGACCATTGGGGTGATCGGTTGCTTGGCAAACAAATCAAACCCACTTTTGCTGGATTTGTAATCATTCTAAAGAAGCATCATAATCTTAATCTTCCAAAGTGAATGATTCGGGTAACCTTCCTTTAATAAAAATTGAACCCAACCTAAGGGCTTGAGTGACGACCATTTATCTCAACTTAGTAGTGCAATTCTATAGGGAGTTCTATTGAAATTGCCCAAGATAAGATGCATGCTTGGGAAAACCCTTTGGGGCTTGAATTCCTAATCCACAAGCAAATTAATTTGTTTGTTTGTTTAATTTGTTTATCATGGACCCTGTTAGTTTACGAGGGATCAAACTAAGAAGGAGCTTATATCGATAGACTATCTCATTCTTTAAGGAGAATCTGCATGAACAAATTCTCCAACCAGGGGTGGCTACTAGGAAAAGGGGATGATCCAAAAGTAAAGAGTAGTGTCTAAATGGGGTTGCAAAGGATGTGATCCAAATAGATGCCCAGGGAGGCTAAAGCTTAATTTAAAACCACGGAGAAGATGACATGGCTATCAAATAGGTATTCAATGTCCAATTCAAGGAGAAAGCTCAGGACTCATCTGCCAAGAGTGGTGTATCCACCGTGAGTCACTGTCGCATAGCATCAACCAACCTAAGGTGCATTTTGCAATAATCTAGGAAGAAATCACATCCTCCTCACATGGTGATCGAATCTTGAGTTATCTTAGGGGATCGACCTAAAACTCTGAGTGAATGCCACTGGGACTTATATCAACTCAAAATAGTCAAGAGAAAGAGCCTCTGGGGACTTATCCTAAACCTCAAATATACTGACTAGTTAGATCATGATGATTAGTTCAAGAAGAAAGCAGGACTCACATCTTCTTAAACAAATTAACATGAGGTAGCTTATGGGTTGGGCTGAAGTCTGCTAAACTAATGAGGTACTCATTGGTTTACAATGGTCAAGTTAGAAAGAAAGCACGAGGACTCACATTTTCAACAAGTGACCATTGGGTGACATACTAGAGGTAGCATGGGCTAGAGTAGCTAATGAGTGAGTGCCATGGGGCTTGCTCCCACATCAAATAGCTCGAGATAAAAGATTTGTGTTTATTTTGTGTTGAAGGGAATAGGATGCCTCTTTGGACTCTTACACCTACCTTAAACACACTTGGGGATTTGATGAAATGGTGCCCTGGATGGCAAAGGATTTCCCAGAAAGGATGCCACTTGGGGTCTCACCTAACTTAGTTATGCTAACCGAAATAAGATGCCTCTCGGGTTCTCTTTCACCTATTGTAATATCATCAGGAGATTATGTTTGTGTTGTGAAGGAGGGATAGGATGCCACTAGGGGACTCTTACACCTACCTAAACACACTTAAGGAATCACGACAAAAATTCACAAGAAAGAAGAGAAAAGAGAATCAAGATTTTGATTAATAATTATTTTTTTGTGAAAATAATTATTTTTCATTAATATTTTTTTATGAATGGAATGAAGTGAGATTAATACAATGTTCCCCTTTATAATTAGTCGATAAGATCCTCCTTGGTAGGCCTTCTCTATGACAGGGGCCTTCCCAAGTGGGTTCAAACTTGCCTCCCATCTTTCGATGGGCAACAATTGGTCTCGGACTAACACAAGTTCTCCTACTGGAAAGACCTAGGGACTAGCTTGTTGTGAGCTTGAATCATTTTGGCCTTGTATGAGGTTACGGCATGCTTGTGCGAATCTCCTAAACCTTGAAATCAACTTTGCATTATGCTCTAGTGATCTTGCTACCCAATGCTATCCTTAGTGATGGAGTTGAACTTCTAAAGGTAGAACAACCCACCATACACTAAGAAAATAAAATGGGTGGAGTTATATGTGTGCGGTAGGCCCACAAGGCTTCAACCAACTCATCCACTCATTTGTTATCATCAAGAGTCTTTAGTATTTGGATGAGAGTTTTGTTGAAATTCTTACGCTAAGCCATTTGCTCTAGGGTAGTAGATGGTGGAGTATCTCCAATCTATATCTGTCTTGGTGAAGCTATTGATCTTGTGCTTTTGAATGTAGCACATTATGGATATAATTCATCGAGGCACCCAACCTATATGATATGGTTCCTGAAAAATTGAAGCACATCGAGTTGTGACCTCTGAGTGGGATGGCTTCCACTTGGAAAAGTAGTCGTGGCGGCTAATGAATGACCCTTGGAAGAAGGAGGATCGATCGGACCCACAATGTCACAATATTCATGAGGCCAATGTAGGTGTAGAATGTTGGGTGGTTGGTGGAGGACCACACCTGTACGACCGATGGCATCTCCTAGCTACATCCATGCATGCATGTCATCGAAGGATAAGTATCCTAGTCTCTTGATCTTCATCTTCATCTTGGACCATTGATGCTCTACATAGACCTAATGTACTCAGTTATAATGCCATGGGCTTCATGTTTGTCTAAAACGTAACATTTGGTCAAAGATCATATGGTGCCATCACAGAGCAAAGAGGAAGAGCTCTCTCCTTGTCCATTTTGGCAATGACAACCTCCCCGAGAAAGTCTCTCTCAATGAGTTCAACATCAATAAGGGATAGGACTTGTCTATTTTGGACCCTTATTGAAATGGACTCATCTTTGACATGCCAATTCTTTGGCAAGTTTGGCCAAAGCATCTTATGTTTCTACTCGAGGAACCTTGTAGATGGTGACTTAGGAATTTGGGCCAACAATCATGGTATACTCATGGTAATGATGAAGCTTGGGTTTGAGAACCTTAGGACCACATAATATTGATGACCAATGAGAATCCCCAAAGATGTTGATGCTCTTGACACGTAATGGCTAACTCAGATCGACAATCAAAGCCTCATACTTCATTGTTGTGGGGTTGGAAAGATAGTATGAGAATCTCATCACATCAGGTCTAGTTAGAGAACTATTCCTACCCCCCTTCTTTCACGGAAGAGTAGATGTGGTGCTTCCCCTTTATGAAAAAAAGTCACACCATCAAAATACATCTCCCATCCCATTGGTTGTCGGCCTCCCCAAGTTCATGATTTGTTCATGGAGATCATCACTAAGAGAATCGGGAAGTGTCTTGCTAATGTTAGTGCCTATCACACGAAGGGTATGAATGTGATATCAAACGAGAGATCATGACCATCATTTTTAAAGATGGATAGCGTTGGTGTCATGATGTAGTAGATTTATTCTAGAGATCAAGTTCACCTTATTAGAAAGCATATATTGCCGTAACTTTTGAGAGGAAAAGATCAAAGCTAGGTAATGTTTCTCAATAGGTGGTAGTTCACTTCAGCGGAATGGATGATGGTGAGGTAGAGAGCATTCTTCCCTTCATCATTGCTTGGGCCACATGTAGAGAGTCATCCAATATGTGTGTAGGATGAGTGGCCTACAGAGATAGCTGCTAGAACTAGAGGCTTCACCAAATACTGCTTGATGTCTTCAAAGGCATGTTGGCACTTCATCCCACTTGGCATCCTTTTGATAAGTGTTGAGAATGCTTGCATCTCCCTGATAGGTTGAAGATAAAGCATCTTAGATATGCCAGCCATCCTTGGAAGGATCTAAGTTGAGTTAAACTCTTAGGAGGTGGCATTTCTAAGATAGCTTTGATCTTTTCAGATCTATTTCTATTCCTGTGTCGAATAGGAATTTCTCAAAGCTACTCAATGCACACTTGGATTCATTTTGAGGTTATATTATCTTAACCATTCAAAACTACTCTCAAGTCAAGAGATGGTCTTCCTTTTCTTTGCTCTTGACTACTAGATCATCAACATAGCACTCAACCTGATGATGGATGAGTTCATTGAAGATCTAAGTCATGGCCCGTTGGTATGTAGCACGCATTTTAAGGCAGGCATGACCCTATAGATTAATTGGGGTTCAAAAAGTGTTTCTTTCATCTTTAGAGACATCTTGATTTGATTTAGTTATAGCTAGATGACCCATCCATGAGAATATTGCATGAGATGAGGCGATGTCCACCATTAATTTTGTATAGGAAGGAAACTCATCCTTAGGACATGCCTTTTTTAAGTCCCTAAATTAATGCATATGCAAATTTGGCCATTCTTCTTCTTAACTAGGATGACCAGCTAACTAGGTAGGATATTTTTCTTCCTAATGAAACCAGCATCGATCAATTTCTTGACTTCAAAATGACCTGTTGTTCAATTTCTAATCGCATGCGTCTAGGAGCTTGCTTAATAGGGGTAGCGTTAGGATCATTATTGCTTGTGGAGCTATTAGAGATAATCTGGGCATCTCTTCATAACTCCATGTGAAGTAGTCTTTAAACTCAATCAATAGCCTAACTAAGTCATTGGTTTCTTCTTCATTCAACAATGAATGATGTACATGGGCATGGATTTTCTTCTATCGAGGTTGATTTCTTTAAGCTTGTCAATTGTTGAATGGATCTCCTCTTCAAATTATGGTGCATTTGATTTGGAGATCATCGATCATCTAAGATTTCTAAACACACATTCTCATAAGAGTTGGGTGTGAGAAGAACTATCGGACTCCAAATGATTGGTAACAACTAAGTAAGAATCTCATCATCATAGACCCATTATACCGAATCCTAGTCCGCTCTTGATTATGCTTCCCCTATATTATTCCATAGCTTTTAAAGTACTCGACACGTGCTTGGACCATGTATGAGGAACTAAACCTTTCTGTTATAAGTTTATGAACACAAGGAGAGTAAAAGTCAAATGGTAATTCCATTAATTCTTTAAATGTATCCTCCTAAAGTTCTACATCAACATCAGGACTTGAGGATGATGATCCCAAAAAAAATCTCTTTGGCTTCATGTAACTAGAAGACTTAGGGACTTCCTTAACTATTAAACCTTCAACTTTTTGAGATGTAAGTGAGGTTATAGCTAAGGTTCCCAGCAGCTGCCTAATAGTTTCACATAAACTGATTTGAATACTTTGCTTTTGGGGAGGTCTTCATCTGCGGATCAAAGTCACCTCCAATGGAACCCGAGAGGGTTGGCTGGTATACTAATCACATTAGACTCATCCTCCGATTCCAAGTCTATGTGAATAGTAGGGTACTCCATGAACTGGAACATGACCTCTATTGGTTAAAACCGGGGTCTTCCACCTCTGAACTTGCCTCTGCCTCTACACGGTGGAGGTTGAGCCATCTCACATGTCCATATGATGGAATGAACTGGGTGGAATGTGATATGTGATCTATTTCTTCTTCAATTCCCTTTCTTGTTCACTTGGATTTTTATTTTCTTTTTTTTTATTTTTCTTTTTTCTTCATTTCTTTTCTTTTTTTGAATTTGAATTTTGTCCAAGTTCAGAAAGGGTGTTTTGAGGAAGATAGTAGGTATGCATCCTCATAAATCTCAACCTCTCTAACTGAAAATGGCTTTTCATCTCCATTGACATGGTATTCAATCCCATCCTGAACTTGATGCACTGATGGAGGGAGGATGGAATTATCTTATTTTGATGTATCCAAGGCCTACCGAGCAAAGTAGTGAATGAAGTATTCAAATCAATGATGTAAAACTTGGCTTCAGTCTTCCAGTCACCTATCTCCAAAGGTAACACTATGGAACCTAAAGCCCGCTCACCTTGTTCATTGAATCCTCTCAACATCATCCGATCTCCTCGAAGTGTGGAGATGTCGATCCTCAAATAGGCAAAGGGTCTTTAGACTCATAATGTTCATCGATGCACACGGATCACGAGAACTCGGAAAGTCTCCATGTCAACTGTGATGTAGAGGGCGGTTGTGCTCCAAGTCCCCGAAGAAGGTCTTCATCTTGAAGGTGATCCCTAGCTTCTTTTGTATAATGTGCCTCCTCACCTATAGTGGTGAGCTAAGCATATCTGGATCAAGGAGAGCCTTGATTAGTGATTCCTCTCTTTGGATAAGATAAGGATCATTATATGCTTAGCTTAGATGAAAACTTTCTTAGATGAGAGAGGACATTGTAGTCCACCTTGAATCCTCCAAGCATATCCAAGGGTGGAGCATCTTGTGGAGGGGCTTCTCGATCCTTTGTACCAATGACTTATTTCGCTCTATCTTGAGGTGCTGCCCTAGGAGGTAGAACCTTGCCACTATGACTTGGTGATCTCTTGTGGTAATGGAAGGTTCTACACTGCATCGGGCTCACCTATAGCTTCTCCTATGGGACCCTCGAATTGGATGATTCCAAGTCTATCTCAAGAGGTGAAACCCAATATTCAGTAGGTCCAACTCGAATCAGAGGAAGATCAGAATTATTATAGTTATTTTGACTTGAAGAGTTATCATTAAGAATAGAAGTAGACAACCCATCAGAAGTGACACAGATGTAATTCAAGCTAGCTTTATTCTTCAATTTCTTTATTTGTTTGGGGTACAAAGTAGAAATCAAGTAAAGTGAGTAAGGGATTTGATGCCCTTATCCATCGATACAAGTTACTAGTAGAAGAAGAAGAACTAGCTGAAGTGGAGAAAGATTCTAGGATGGTGGAGACTTGATCGATGGTTATCTATCCGGTGACACATGCTATTGTTGTTGATCTTGAGCTCCCCTTTCCCGAGTTGGCACAACTTGCAAACCTTCCTTGATGTTGGAGGTTTGAGCACCTGCTGGAAAGTTTCTTGATCTTTAGATGATCTTTTTTTAGAGGTTTTGTATAAAGAAATATCCCAACCTTCTTTGGTTTTGGAAGGATCACATGTATCCCCAAGGATTACCCTAATGGAACTAGATGGTTGTTCGACAAGGTATTTATTGGGATAACTATAGCAGTCTTGAAGCTATGTTCAAGCCGGTCCTTAAATGTGAAGCAATCCTCCAAACATGGCCTAGCATATGGTGGTAGGGAAAAGTTAGGATCATGACTTTTTTTCCTACTTCCTCCCGGTCTCTAGGCTCGGGTAGCTAAAATTAGGCTTTTTAAAGAGATTCTTAAAGATCTTCATGATTACCTCCCTCTTAAATGAATAAGGTTTGTTAAGCTTATCTAAAAGAGTAGATGGACCATAGCTACTAGCGTGGGTATGTCTTGCTGGTGGTGGTATGGTGAGGGGAGGTCGGTGTTGGCTATTGGAGGCTGGTGGTGAGGCTACCTCGGTGGTGGTAAGGAGGTGGAAGCAAAGGTTCGAGGTCATGGTCTCTCGAGTGATCTCTAGCTTTCTTCCACTTATCACTACTCGGTTCTTCTCATAGACCTTTTGTGGCTTTGCTTTGGGCAATCTTGAAAAGGCAACTCTCTCCTTGTAGACTAGGCACTTGTTGATTAGCTTCTCTCAAATATTTTGATAAAATGATATCATGGATATTCAAAGAATCTGATATTCACATTTCATACTCAGTTATACCGCCAGAATATAATCAACAAGAGACTCTGGTGTGTTGCTATGAAGATCACCCAACACCCTTTTAACCTACTCTTGATAGTTAAACTTCAAAAAAAATGATACAAATTTGGGAAGTTCCAATCAATCAGACTACTACTTAAGCAATAAGCATGCCGCATAGCGGCCTATAAAAGTTAATCCTTGGGTTTCCACTACATCAAAGCTTTTGAAGTGGTGTCACAAAAGATATTGGATATTGCATGAACCTCGTAGGGGTCAGAAATGATCCTCCCGGGCTTGAGCCAATGCTTCCTTCCTTCAACCATGTTTCTCATGCTTGTATGGAGGTACTTTCTACCTTGCTGGGAGGTAAGGTCTTGGCGGGTCCAAGACATGCACTAACTCTACTAATGTAATTTGTAGGGATGAACTAGGCTTATTTTTGAAGGCGAAATTTCCCTAACAAGTCCTCAACCTTGTCATCTCCATCTATCTCTTTTTTTGCTAACTTATCTCAGGTGTTGGGCTATTAGATATATCTTCACTCATCTCCTTTGGCCTTTGCTCCACGAGAGATCCCGTATCTACCATACAAACTCCAACAACAAATCATTGACCTCAGTCCTTCTCCTCCTCATCCAAATCTCCTTCCCCATGCAAGATAATGTGCTACTATCTCAGAGAGTCAATAAATGAATGGGAACAAATGATTTTAGATCATCATGAGAGGCACCACCTGCTCACGGAGAATATCTTATGAGGCTGCACTCACTAGAAGAGACACTCTCTATCACTCTAGTGAGGAGGGCATTCCTAGGTTCCACTCCTCAGTCTTGGGCTATCACTACCTCTGCAATAGCTACTACCATCTATATCTCTGATGGTTGGTGAAGGGAGATGCTTGAGGTCATTCCCCCAACTGAAGGAAGGAAGTCCCACACTGTAGATGGCGGGATAGGATCCCTCACCATGTAGGATCACAATTCCTTCCGGATATGATGGCCTTTGGCCTTTGGAGATGTTGTGAGAAGATGGGGGAGGGAGGGGGGGGGGGGGGGGAGAAAATCTATGAAGTATCTCCTGTGATGGTCCTAGAAGGTAACATGAGATTGGCGCTAAAAAATGATGTGGTTGGGCGAATCTCTCCCTCACCTCTCTTCCTCTGTTGTTTCCCACTCTGGGGAATGATCTCAAATGAAATTGAGCTCACGTTTGCATGGCGTCTCCGCCTCTCCTCAGCTGAAACCATTTGGAGGTGAAGTGTGTATCCCTAGCATCCTCTGTATGACCCAAAGAGGATGAAACTTAACTGGGTGATCAAAAGTAACTCTACTCGATTCCTCTATCTCCATGGCAATCTAGTATGATATATCATGCAATTTTATTTCTCCTCTATTGTTGGGATGACCAGTAAAATTCAACCTCAAAGGGCGGGAGGCAGGAATCAAAGGAGCCTTTTGAGGGTGCCAAGAGGGGGTGCTCCTTACTGGGGACCATGGGGGCGCCACTGTCATTTCCTCTAATGAGATGAGGTACTGGATGATAGCTTGGCCTGCAGTCCTGGGTTGTCATGTGATCCTCACCTCAAATCCCGCCAAAATGGATAAGGGTATGATCACTTGAGAATCCAAGGACAAGTCCATGTGAAGAACACAAACTTTTGAGCCCATCCATTTCAAATCAATGCAAAGACTAGTAGTAGTTGTTTGTAATCGAGAATCATGTAAAAATTTTGATTTTTTATTTGACTTTGAATTAAAATTTGAACATCTTCAAGTGTTAAGTGGGGTTCAAATGGATTAAAGAAGATTTAAAATTTTATTGGAAAGATGAATTTTAATATGAATCCTACTTCAACAAATTTGGTTCAAATTTTTTTTTAAAATGATGCTTGTTCATGTTCATGTTTGTTTGAATTTAGATTTTGATTTGAGGGTGTTAAAAAAGGGTATGATGGTCATTTTGTTTGATTTAATTTATTATTAAGAAATTTTTGAATAAATAATTTGATTTGTTATTGAAGAATTGAAAGATTGTGAAAAAAGAATGCTTAAGAAGATCTGAAGTTTTATTTGATTTTGAAAAGGATCCTTAAGAAATAGTGTCCTGTTTAATTTAAAGTGATATTTTTTTTAAAGAATTTGAATTTAATGCTGAAACAAAGATTCAAATAATTTTTTTTTGGTTTTGTTTTGAATTCTCTTTAGAAAAAGAATGAAGTTTAAGAAAATTTTTTGAAATTTGGAGACTTTACTTTTTATGCTAAATGAATTTTAAATTGTTTGAATTTGAATTTTATTTTGATTTGGTAGCTTAAGAAAAGTTAAAAATGTTTAAATGTTTGAAAATTTTGGTTTTGAATTTGGAGACTTCATAGCAAATTTTGGTATGCTAAATGAAGTTTTGAATGTTTTGAATTTTGAAAATATGATCATTAAGTTTTGATTTTTTGAAAAGAAGACTTCTTCCAAATTGGATATGTAGGAATGGAAATCAATCTTATTTTTGCAAATGTGAAAATTTTTTTGTGTGATTATTGCTTTTTAGGAGGTTCCAACTAATCATATATGAATATGTTTAAGTTGGATCTCCAAAATGTTTTTTTTTAGGAATGAAATCTTCATTCAATAAATTTTGAGCATATTAAATGAAGATGTTCATATGTATTTGAAAATTTTAGTTTTGTTTGAAAAAAAATTTTCATTTAAGTGTGGGTGTATTAAATGGAAAGGTTCATATGTTTTTTTTTTGAAAATTTTTTTTTTTTTTGATTTTGACTTTTGAAAGACGATATTCATTTTATTTTGAGAATGAAATATTCATCAAAAGAAGATGTTCATTATGCTTTTAGAAAAGATTAAGTTTTATTTTTGAAGATTCTTACATATAATTTATGAGAATTGTTAAACAACAATTGTGAAATTATTAGGTGAAAAATATTTTGTATTTGTGAAAGAATTCTCATAATTCAAGATACTAAGATCATTTTTTTTCTTAGTCTTTTTTGGGTCTACCTACCTTTCAACAAAGGGATCTAATGTCTACTCTTTATTTGAAATCACCATGTGATCTAATTAAGTTTGGAATGAAAAAACTTGCATTCTATCTCTAAAATCATTTGCTCATCTTTGAATGATAGTCTTTGCTTTTAAAGAATTAAGTCAATTTACCATCTTATAAATTTTTTAAGTTTAATGGTTTTATCACATTTTGAATATTTGTAAAACATTTTTCAATGAATGAATATTCATTATAATTTTCTTTTAATGGAAAAATTTTATTATATTATTTTTGAAATTTAGACTCAAAGACCTCCATAATTGTTGATGGACTTTGGATCTTGTCCTTTAAGAAATAATATGAAAAGCATAAAAGTACATCTTTTTTGTAAATGCCTTTAAGATATAAAAAGATAAGGGCTTAAATCTTGATGTAATCCAAGAAATAGGAATATTTTTCATCCTTTTGACACAATGACTCTAGTATACATATAAATGACTTGAATCTTTTTTTTATTAGAACTCTCCAATCTCTTGACTTTTTCATAGAGCTTTCCAAATTATAAATGTATGAATCTTATTTCTCTATGCTTCTTATTAAACCTCTTAAAGATCCATAGTAGATCTAAGAAAGGAGAAATTTTATTTAATTTCACATAATTTTTAACTCTTTAATTGTTTTTTTTTTAAATTGAAGATTCATACCATCTTATTCATGAAATTTCTTTCAAAATTATTTTATGATCTTTAATTTTACATTTCATTTTCTTTAAAGCTTCACAACTTAATTTAATGAAAGAAATGAAATTCTCTATTTTTTGTTTATTAAAATCAATCGTGCTTTATCCTTCATGAAAGTTTATCAAATATCTCATTTATTTTCAATTCTTTTTAAGAAAAGCACTTTTATTATTTTCATCCTTACCCTCACTTGAGGAATATGTCTCCTATCTCTTTGCTTTAACTTATACATACATCTTTCACCTTCTTTATCTAATCTATTTATTTTTACTAAGATATTTTTTTGCATCATATATTATTTTCTTAGAATCTCATGTATTTATATCTTTCCCAATTCTCGAATTTTTTTATTTAAACCAAGTTTTACAATGTGTCTTATTTTATCTTTTCTTGCACACTCGACTCCACCAAATATTCTTATTAAAAGCTTTTCCTTTTGATTCTAAACATCTTGCTTTTATTAAAACATTTGATTTTTTATGATCTTTTTGAAATTTTAAATTTTTGTTTTTTTCATAAGAGACAATAATTTGCTTATCTTTATAAAAAATTTTATTTTTATACAATTATTTAAAATTAAAGAAAATTAAAAATCAATAAATATTGTTTATTGATAAATCTTTATAAAATCTTTTATTTTCTTAAATAAATAAATATTTTAGAATTTTAAAATTTTTTCTTTTTAAAAACATAATCTTTCTTTCATTTTTCTTTCTAATAAAAATGGATCATGATTCTTTTCTTAAAATTTTCATTTCCATATTAGTTCTAATCTATTAATATATATTTCTATCTTATCCATCACATAATGATAATTCCTTAAATTATCTTATTTAATTCTTTTTTATTATCAGATCTTTTCATAAAATTCATCCATTCATTTATAAATAGCTTTAATAAACATCAAACCATTATCTAAATTTTGTATTTATAAACTAAAGAGATTGATATTTCTATAAATTTATTTTTTTTTGATTTGATTATTTTTTATTTATCTTTTATGTTAATTTATTTTTAAATACTTATTTCTATTTAAAGATTATATCTCCTAAAAATATTTTAATAAATAATTTTATAGTGAATTGTTTATTAGAATACTCTGATTAAGGTAAATGATTTGTCTAAGATTTAAAAATAGGTGACTATCAATGATTATTTTTCAAATGGGATTGATCAGAGGAGTTATTTCAAAGCCAAAAAGATAAGTAGGAGATTCATTTAAAACACTGAGCATCTCAACTATCATGGTTGGGTTTATAATTTTGAAATTGATTTAATTTGTTTGAGTTGAATTTTCATTATTAGAAATTTGGGGCTTAAGATTCCACAATGAATTATGGAAATATGAGGTGAGGATTTAAGCATATGGCCCAGGGAAAGCAATCTAACTAAATCTCTAGCTTTGAGCACAACCTAAATCAAGGAAAAAATGAGTGGTTTGCCTCCATAAAGAAACACAGTACTTGACTTACAATGGGGGTGGCCACCTAACTCCTCCTATTTAAATTCATGTAGGCAAGTCATATGCTTTATCAGATAGCTAGGTTTGTTTATTTAGAAAGAGACTAAATCCTTACTCACTCTAAAAGACTAGATCATGTAAGGTTCTTCAAATGACCTAAATCTAATACAATTCGATTTTATTTTATTTTATTTTTGGGAATTATTTTGACTTATAATAGGATTCATATGCTTGCATGAGAAATGAGATTATTGGCCAAAATCAATGAGGAGGAGGTGTATTTCCACTATCTCAAAGGTCAAGCCAAGTTTCTTTGGCAAGGTGGAAACCCTCAATCAATATGCATTTATGCATGATGTTATAAAAGTACTCATCCATAAGGGGTTGCTAATTCTTTTATCTTGATTTTAAGTTTTAGGTGAGGTTATGAGTTCTTCATTTTAGTTTTGAATTGCTAGATTTGGTAGAAGATTTATTTTTCTAAGAGCTAATCCACATCATAATAAAGCAAGAAAGAAACTAGGAAAAGGATGCCACATATACAAGCTAAACAAATCATCAATCAATTTATAAAAGCTAATCAAAAGAATAAAAAGGTTGTGGTGGGATACCCGCACAAACCCAAAATAAATTGGGTAGCTGAGCTCTATACAACCTAGATTGAAAATGAATTACATAAAATTAAGGAATCATTATTATAGGGCCTTCAAGCTTCATTTCTTCATTCTTCTTTTCTTCTTTTTCTTCTTTTCTTCTTTTCTTTGGTTCCTTCTTTGGATGGTTGGAAGGTGGATGCTCCAAAGGCTTCACATGGTGCATAAGTTGAGATCTTATGACCAATGTTCATCCTAATCCCCATAACAATCATTCAAAATCTAATTATAAAATTACATGAAAGGAAAAGTAAATCTAGCTATCACCTAAAGATTAGCTAAACAAACCACATAAATCCCAAGCATGTATATATTAGACTTATCACCCCACATGGATGACTAAGTCCACCTGACTTTTTATTATGCTTAGGGGTATAAGCACGCACATCAAAAGCATTTATATTTTTATTTATTATAACCCTTAAGCACAATCCCTGCAAGATAACTTGGTCCTACCATTCATTCTATGCACATACATCCTAACATCAGACTATATCACAAAATAAAAGCAAGCATCAAACCATGCATAGCCCTAACTTAAAGCTAGAAGTGGTGACTTAGCTTAATGTGTGAGCTTTAGAGGTTTGTGTGGTATGCTTAAGTATAGCTTTAAGTTAGAGTTTTCTAAGTGTGAAGCATATTCAACTTAGATGAGGATTTCATTTAAGTGATTTGATTATTTTGGGTTGATTTTATTTTATGTTTTAATTAGGTTTAAATGAATCCTACAATTAATTACTAAGTTATAAATGGGGAAAGAAGAGAACTTCTCTTTCCTTTCCTAACCTAAAGTAATTTCATATTTCAGTTTTGTTTAGTGAATATTTTAATTAAGTGTTTTAATTATTTTTAAGTTTAGATAAGCTCTAAACAAACCTATTCAAAAGAAAGGTATTTTAAGATTAAGTAAAATGAACTAAATTCACAAAAAATATACATCACTTCACTTCTTTCCCAACATGTATAACATGCATATGAATGAGTCATAAACATATCTATACATACAAATGATATGTTTACACACTTTATGATTGCTAAGTAATTCATTTAAGAAAATTTGAAAGTTTATGATGCATGATTTTAAAACAAAGGGTTTCTTATCCAACTTTCATTATGAAAGTAAGCCTTTTATTGGGTAATTTAAACAAAGCAAGACTTAAAACTAATCTACTTATACCATATCTTAAATAACATGTGTAAAAAAATGAATGGAAAAGAAAGAATGCAAAAGTTTGGGATTTATTTGATTTATATGTATAAAATAATAGGTATCCTTCTTAAGTGATATTAGAATGAATAGGAATTATTAGGCAAGTGTTAAGTTCTTTCAAATGAACCATACACCTTAAATCCTATTCAAAATACTAAAGAGAGAAGAAGGAAACCTACACTAAGCACATCCTTATATTTTACTCACATAATTATAGTAAGATATAAGTAACACATGTTTTGATAATTTAATATATTTTTAAAATAATTTGAATTTAATAGTAATAATAGCTCATATTCTTTTTTGATTTGACATAAAAGAAATTTCATTTTTTTAAATTTGATTTTGAAACACATGTTTGTGTTTGAAATAAAGCATAAACACATTCACTTTAATTAATTCTAAAGATAATGAAATAAGAAAACAAAAGTTTAAATAATTTTTTTTTTCTTTTGAATTTGATTTAATTTTGAAAATATGAAGTGAGTTTGCTGTTCAAAACCCATTTCCACATGTGTTTAATATTTTGTTTAATTTTTAGATGACTAGATTCATTTTATATTTTGATTAGATTAAGGTATGAATTAAGCATGTTAATTACCTACCTTAGCATAGTTAATCAATAATTATGAGCCAATGAAAATGACATAAAATATCACAAGGAATTTAAAAATTTTAGGGCTAATGCAATTTGGCTCATGATTAATGATTAAGCTAAGGGTTTAACTTAAGTAATTTCAAAACACCCCTCACACATATGAGTTTAATTTTGATTTCTTAGGCTTTGAACACTAAACACTAAGTAGATTCTAAGTTCTAAAAAATTTTTTGAAAAGAGTAATTTTGTTAATTGGTATAATTAAGAGATTAAGAAAAGAAAGGGTTTAAGGAATAACTTTGGGAAATGCCCCAAAATTATTCCTAAATCTCCCAATTGAAAATCAACTTCAAAGATTAAAACTAATAAATCTTAACCTTATTACATTTGGGGTATTTATGAATTTTTCCAATTGCCAATAAATCCCAAGAAAATTAGGGAGGAGTCATCCCCAAAATATACTCAAGAAGTTTGGAATAATTAGTGGATTAATTAAAGAGTAATTAAAATTAGATTTCTAATAAAACCTAAAATCAATACATTATTCAAAATCCATTAAAACCAATTTTAAAATATTTTAGGTTGAATTATCTTTTGAAAATTTACATCATATTTTTCTGATTTTTCTTCAAAGAGATATGAATTTTAGAAGTTTAGGTAATTAATTAGAATTATTTAAATCTTAATTCATTCCCTAATCCTATGACATGCATACGATTTTTACATGTGTCACTCCACGGTGGCCCAATTAAATCATCGTAATGTAGGGTGGTGGTGTGCTTTTTGTATCCGATCAAGGATTAGACGGCTTGAGATTAAAGTCACCATTTAGAGGAGATTAAATTAATTCTAAAATATGATTTTCATCATCCATCAAAATGTGGATGGATGGACATAGATCATCCTATTCTTCCATGGAAAAATGGAGCGTCCACTTTCAAAGGAAAGATCAGCTCGGTAGCTTGGATTGAAACTCAACCCACACCATCTAAACCTAATGGCAAAATTTTATCAAATTTCTTTCACAAAGCTCAAAAATACAGGGTTTGGTGGTTTCCTCGATCTTTAGAATTGAGGTTTGTTTTTGAGGTTGAGTTCTGACAACCTCCTCCCTGAGCTCAACTTTGATCTGGATCCTCCTTCTTTGGAGCTTGGGAGAAAATGGGCAGCTTGACTCTCATGTGTGTGTGCAATTTTGTTGAATTTGAGTGTGGTGGAATCATATTACACTTAGAAAATTGAAATGGCCAATTCCATCTCTTGGGCTTTGCTTCCACTCTTTCATTGATAATGTGACTATAAAGATTCAAATGAATTAGGGGGAGTATATCTCCTCCTTTGGCAATCAGATGATCGAGAAGGGAGGAGCCATTTTGATCCAATTGAGCTTAGACAGTGGGTTTGTTAGGCCATTTAGGCTATCCTTGAGTTCGTTTTAGGCTTAGGAATGGATTGGTGGAGTAGTCATGTGCTCAAAACAAGTGGGAAAAGGTTTACCATGTGGCCATTTCATGTCATGTGCTCGATTTGGCCATATGGTGGAGTTGGGCTAACCCAAACCCATTGGGTTGGGTGCACCACCCTCCCTAGGATTTACTTGACCTATTAAGAGAGTATCAAGTAGGTATGAAGAGGAATTGATCAAATTCCCCATGGATTTGAACAAATTTGTTCTATGGACTAGGGGTAGAATGGTCATTTCACTAATTTTTGAATTTTTGGGTATGTTGAGAAAATAGGTTTGGCCAAATTTCATTGGATTTGAAGTTCATTTGGTATGGTTTGGCTCATGTTGACCCATTTAGGTCAAAATGGGTCAACTTAGTCAAGTTGATTTGGTCAAATTGGGTCAAACTAAGGGTTGGGTCAAGTTCATATGACCATTTGAAATGTTTTGGTGGCTTTGATTTGATTCAATTTGGTTTAAGTTTGAATTTGGTTCATATGACTTCATTTAGGTCAAATGGGTCAAATTGACCAATTTGACCCATTTGACCTATTTGAGTTAGGTCAAGGGTACGTTTAGGTTTGGTTAGTTATATGAAGTGGATTGGTATCTTTATTTCCAATCAATTTTGGTTAAGTTTTAATTTCGCTCAACATGACCTTTTAGGTCAAGTTGGGTTCATGGTCAATTAGGCTAGGTTAGGTCTAGTTGGCCAATTGAGGCTTTGGTCAAGTTCAACAAGTGATTTGGAATGAACTTGACCCATTGGTTTTAATCAATTTGGCTTAGATCAAGTTTTGACATATTTTGACTTTTTAGGTCATGTTGGGTCAACTTGGGTCAAGTGGCCAATTAGGTGGTTGATCATCTCATGATGATTTTGATCATGATGAGAGGCATAGGTGAGTTTGATTCAATCCAATTTAGTTTGGATTAGAATTTGGCTCATAAGGATACTTTAGGTCACTTTGGGTCAAGTGAGCCTAAGTGGGTCAAATGGCTTGGTCAAAGCTTCATTTGAGTTTGATTGAACTTGTATATGGACTTATGATTGAAATATAAATCCATTTGCAAGTGGTTTGAAGTCAAATGGGTTTTGATTCATTTGATAATTTCAAGTTCAAAAGGTGAACATGAGTTTGATTTTTTAATTGAGTTTTGTTTTAGTGATTGAAGTTTGTATTTATATTTGGATTCATGATTGAAGGATTGATTGAATCATGAAGGAAAATCAAGAGTTTGGCTTGATTTGAAGTTGATTTGGTCAAGTTCAAGATTTTGACTTGAAAGGCTTAGGTTGGATTTTGAATGAGTTTGAGTTTGATTTTTGGATTTAGTTTGATTGATTTATATTTATATTTCATTTATATATGTGAATATAAATGAGTCTATAGATGGGTTATAAGAAAATATCCAAGATTTGAAGTGATTTGATCATGATCTAGGCTAAGTCCTTAAGAGGAAATTTAAGGACTTAAGAAATTTTTGGAGTCCAAATTTGTTTTGAGTTTAGGTTGATTGATTTGAATTTATATTTTATTTATATATGTGAATATAAATGAGAATATAAATTAGTTATGAGAAAATCTCATGAGTTTGAATTGATTTGAACATGATCTAGGCTAAGTCCTTAAGAGAAAATTTAAAGGACTTAGGAAATTTTAGAGTTTTGGATTTGAATTTTGAATTTAGTTTGATTGATTTGAATTTATATTTCTATATATGTGAATATAAATGAGAATATAAATGAGTTATAAGAAAATCTCATGAGTTTGAATTGATTTGAAGATGATTTTGGATAAGTCCTTAAAAGAGAAATTAAGGACTTAAGACTGATTTTGAAATAGGAATTTGAATTTTGGATTTAGTTTGATTTTTTTGAATTTATATTTCATTTATATATGTGAATATAAATAAGAATATAAATGAGTTATAAGAAAATTTCAAGGATTTGATTTGATTTAAAGATGATTTTTTTCTAAGTCCTTAAGGGAGAATTAAGGACTTTAAGAAAGATTTGGAATTTGAAATTTCATTCATGGGTTTCAATCATATGAAATTGATTTGAATTTGGAAAAAAATCAATTAGGCTAGAATTGATTTAAGTTTGATGTTGATTTGATTTGGAGTTTGACTTGAAGGAAGGAAGGTGAAGAATGGTTCAAGTTGGGGTAGGCAAATTTTCCAGACCCAGGCATGACCTATTCTTATGGCTAAGTCTTAGTCTCTATTGAGTGTCCACCTAATCACTAGATGTGTCTTAGGTCTAAGGATCACATAAAGTCTATGAGGAGTCCTATGTCAAAGATGGAGGGGTTGAGAGATCATTCTAAAAATGAGGTTAACATAGGCTTAAGTGTGGTGTGAACAAGGAACAATACGTGTTGTTGATAAATGATCTATAAGAAAGATCACAAGCTCAATTATTAGAAGGTGTAGAAAAATCTAGAACTTAGTGCAATGTAGCTCATGTGACATAAGAGAGGGAAGGAGGAATCCAGGGATATGAACCTTCCACTAGGGAAGCTGGTTCAAGTCATCCACAAGGGAATGAGAGGTTTGATTTGATTTAAGTCTCACTGAGGAGAAATTTCCACTAGGGAAGAGGGTTAAATTTGTTTTAATTTTTAGATTTGGATTTTTGAGATGGACCCTATTGGTTTATGATGGACTGCACTTAGTAGGAGCCATGGAGGCCTAAACCTAACTCAGATTTATCAATACAAAGGGGTAGTCTACTAAACACGTAGTAGGACTAGCCAAGCAAAGAGATGCCTTTTGGTATGCAGTAGCTATACTAGGAAGAAAGTGTAGTAGACTTACATCCTCCAAAGTAGAGACCAGTTACTGGGGTAATCTATTGGCAAGGCAACAGATTGAACCCAACCTAGGGATAACTATTGAGTGAATGCTGCTGGGGGACTTAGATCAACTCAAAGATAATCAAGATTAATTTCATTTTTAGATTTATTTTGATGGATTCCATTGGTTTTTGATGAATCACACTGAGAAGGAGCTTATATCAGCCTAGACCTATCTTAGATTTACTGAACCAAATGGAGTAGCTTCTGGGCCGATTGGAGAACTATCCAACAAAGGAGTGCCTTTTGGTTTGCAATGATCAATTGAAGGAAGAAAGCTTGAGGACTCACATCTTCCACTAGAAAAGACCATTGAGGTGATCGATTGGTTTGGGAAACAAATCAAACTGCTAAAATTTGTCGGTTGCATAATCATCAAAGAAAGAATGCCTCATAGTCTTACATCTTCCAAAGCAAAATGAAGCTGGGGTAACCTTCAAAATAAACCAACTCTGGGGTGGGTCTTAGGGACTTTTGATCAAGCAATTCTATAGGAAGTTCTGGCGATTGCACAAAGATAAGATCTGCTTGGAAAAGGGGCCCTTTAAGGGCTTGAATTCCTAATCCCAATTAATTAATTTGTTTTGTTTGTTTAGTTTGTTGGATCAAATGGAAGGAGCTTAAAGGAGCTTTTGAATTCTCTTAGATTCTTGAACTAAGGAGAATCACGCAAATTCCCATGGGATTCATTGAAATAATTCAACCTAGTCTAAAATTGGTTTTAATGGATTTTTGGGTTTTCTTTGATTTTTGGAAATCTTAATTTTATTTACTCTTTAACTAATCCACTAATTATTCCAAAACTTCTTGAGTATATTTTGGGGGATGACATCTGCCTCCCTAATTTTCTTGGGATTTATTGGTGGCTTAGCTGAGAAAATTACTAATTCATTTCCTAATTACCCTTTAATATAATTAAGGTTAATTAAGGATTTGATTAGTGGTTTAACGCTTTGTTGAAGTTGATTAAGGTCTGTATTAGTGAATCGGTGGCTCAGGGAATAATTTTTGGGGCATTGCCCCTAAGTTATTTCTTAAACCCTCTTTTATTTCTTAATCCTTGCTTAATTAAGGGCTAATTAACTAATTACCCTCTTAATTAATTTATTAAAATTCTAAAACTTTATAGAACTTAATTAATCTACTTGTGATAGATGCTTAGGTGTTTAAGAGCCTAAGTTCAATTAAGGAAATCAAAATTAAACTTATATGTGTGAGGGGTGTTTTGAAATTTCTTAAGTTAAATCATTAATCATGAGCCAAAATTGAATTACTTTTTACATTAGTAATTGATTCATTTATGTCATCTCATGCTCATACCTTAATCTAATCAAAATATAAAATGAATCTAGTCATCTAAAAATTGAACATAAATATTAAACACATGTGGAAATGGGTTAAGAATAGTAAACTCACTCATATTTTAATTCATATTTAAAGATTTAATCTTTATTTCATAAGATTATCTTTAGAATTAAGTGAATGTGTTTAAATGCTTTCATTGCTTTAGTTCTTCACCAACATGATAAATATGTGTGTCATATGGTTTCATGCATCCATGCTTTTTAAAAATCAAATTTAAAAATGAAAATGTTTCCTTTATGTCAAATTGCATGTGTTGGCTAAAGTAAGAATATGAGTGGCTATTATCACTATTAAATTCAAATTATTTTCAAAATATATGAATCAATTATCAAAACTGAAAGTGTGTTACTTTTATCTTACTTATAAGTTTGCATGTGAGTAAAATATAAGGATGTGCTTAGTGTAGGTTTTCCTTCTCTTCTCTTTTAGTATTATTTTGAATAGGATTTGACAAGGTGTATGGTTTATTTGGAAAGAGCTTAACACTTGCCTAATTCTATTTCTTATTCATTCCTATACTATCACTTAAGAAGGATACCTATGCTTGCACATATAAATTGCATCAACAAAAATAAATCAACAGACACCAACTTTTGCATTCTTTCTTTTCCATTTATTTCTTTTTGTACACATGCTGATATTTAAGAAAAGTGGTATATTAGTCTGGATAGGCCTAGAGTTGTGAGCCCTAAGTAGGTCTTGTACCTTACACCCTTGGTTAAAAATGGCACCGTACACACTTATGGCTTTCATACATTCATATGTGCATGTGAAAGTTGGATAAGAAAACCCTTTGCTACTTAATGAAAATCGTGCATCATAAACTTTCAAATTTTCTTAAATGAATTACTTAGCATGCAACATAAAGTGTGTTAAACATTCTCATTTATATGTATAGATATTTTTAGGACTCATTCATATGCATGTTATACATGTTGGGAAATAAGTGAAGTGATGTATGTTTTTGTGAATTTAGTTCATTTTACTTAATCTTAAAATGCCTTTCTTTTGAATAGGTTTGTTTAGAGCTCATCTAAACTTAGTATTAATTAAAACACTTATTTAAAACATTCACTAAACAAAACTAAAACATGAATCCACTTTAGAAATTACTTTGGTTAGGGAAGGAAAAAGAAGTTCTCTTCTCTTTCCCTCCCTTTACAACTTAGTAATAAATTGTAAGATTCACTTGAACCCAATCAAAATAAAAGAAAATCAACCCAAAATAACTAAACCACTTAAATAAAACCCTCCTCTAAGTTGAACATTCTTCATACTTAGAAAATTCTTGTTAAGCATACCACAAACTTTACTTTAGACTAGGTCACCACTTCTAGCTTTAGGTTAGGGCGGTGCATGGTTTGATGTTTGCTTTTGTTTTGTGATATATATTTTAGTTTGGATGTTAGGGTGAATATGCATAGAATTAATTATAGGATGATTTTGTCTAATCATTATTTTCTGCAGGGAATTGTGCTTAAGGGGTGCTATAATAAAAAAAAAAAATATAAATGCTTTTATTGTGCATGTGCTTATACCCCTAAGAATAATCAATAGATAGACTTAGTCACCCATTAAGTCAATATACATGCTTGGGATTTGTGTGGTTTGTTTAGCTAATATCTATTTTACAAGTGTTAGATAGATTTACTTTTCTTTTTCATGTAATTTTTACAATTAAGATTTTGGAATGATTGTTATGGGGATTAGGATGAGCCTTAGTCATAAGATTACATCCTATGTACCATGTGAAGCATTTCTAGCAATCACCTTCCAACCATCCAAAAGGAAGAACCAAAGAAGAAAGAAGAAAAGAAAAAGAAAGAAGACAAGAAGAATGAGGAAATGAAGCTTGAAGACCCCCCATAACAATCAATTCCTTGCTTAATTGTACATAATTCATTTGTAATCTGGGTTGTATAATGGTAGAGCTCAAACTTGTTTTTTGGGTTTGTGGCGGTGGTGCCAGTATGTCTTATTCTTTTGCTTAATAGATGATTTATTTGCTTGTGCATTAAGATGACATCCTTTCCTTTCTTCTTGCTTGCTAGATGGCTGGATTAGGCTCTTAGGGAAAAATAAATCTCTACCAAATTTAAAAAAAAAATAAAAACTCATAACCTCACCCAAGCTTATTTCAAGAATTGGTACTTCTTTTATAATATCATGTTTATTCACTTTATTCCTTTCCACCTTTGCAACTTTTTTTACCACAGTAATGGTGGAAATACACCTCACATCTTACCTCGCATTAGACATATAAATTATAAATAAATGAAAATAAAAAATAAAATGTAATATGATTTGCATTAGATTTAGGTCATTTGAAGCATACCTGATCTAGTCTCTCAGGGTGAGTTTAAGTAGATCTCTTTTCTTTTACATCATAATTTCTTGCCATGAATTTAAATTATAGGAGTTAGTTGGTGGCTACCCGAGTGGTTGTAAGTCCAAGTCAAGTGATTTTCTCTCTCTTGTGAGGCAAAATACCTTATGATGACTTAGGTCTGCCAAAGCTCCCTAGATTTAGGTTTTGAGGTTGCTTCTCCATGGGCCATAATAAACTCTCACCTCTTAGGCATTTCCTGTGTTGTTATGGAATCAAACTTCTAATAAAAAGTCAACTCAAATAAATAATTCAATTTCAAAAATATAAAGCCCAATCATAGGATAATTTGAGATGCTACTAGGTTTCCTAGCATCATGAATATCTTCTACTTATCTTCCTTTGGCTTCGATAATTACTCTCACTCTTTGATCAATCCCATTTGATCTTCCAAAATAAACTAATTGATTGATAGTCCTACCTATAAAATCTTTGGAGACATCATTTACCTTGTTATTTTTTGGATCTCATTCCTTATGTAATGGGGGTCACAACTCGGTTTAAAATAAATCTACTTTACTTTTCCATGTAAGAAGTAGAATCTTTGTGGATGTGAGTCATTGAGTGGTGTCCATCTTTAGAGATAGTACACCTCTCCTCAATCACTCTCAATAAGAATATGTGGATCTGTGGTGTCAAAATGCATAAAAGAAAGAAGTATATTTTGATCTTCATTTTATCCCGCGTAGAGTGAAGATGGAAGTATATTTCTATTCTTTAGAAATTCTCATCATAAAAATTTCACCTGATTTTGGGTTCCTCTCTTCCATCTTTGGTGAATGATTGTTATCTCGAAGTATCTATAGTGGGTTTGAAATTTGGTATGAATTCAAGACTATCTTTCATTTCATTGGCACTTAGCTTATTTCATTCTTAAGTTAAGCTAGCCAACATCTTTAGGTTTTAGGATCTCACCCAGTGTTGGTCTTAAAACTCCCGTTGGGTTCTCCAATGGGTAAAAATAAAAAGATCTAATTAAAAAAACATTTAAAGACTTCCTCCTTATCATTTCTATGATAAGGAAAGGTCCATTATAAAAATAATAAAGATAAAATAAATCCTTATAAAAAAATTATGTTTTTCAAAAAGCACTCTTTCAAAAAAAAATGCACTTAATAAAATATTTTGCAAAAAATTTCCTAAATCATCTTCATCTAATAATCTTTATGATTGTTATATGTGAAGATCATCTTTACAAAAATAAAATTCCAACAATCATATTTTCAAAAGCATAAAATTTGAAGATTTTCCATTCAATACACCCAAATGTATTGAATTACCTCTTCAATCATAACTTTCTTCAAGCAAAATCATATTTTAAAAGCACATATGAACATCTCCAAATTTATTGAATGAAAATTTTATTCCCAAATAAAAAAGCATCATTTGGAAATCCCACTTAAACATATTCCATATATGATTAAGTTGGACTTCTCCCTTTCAAAAAGTAATAATCAAACACATAGCAAAATTTTCACATTGCAAAAATAGGATTGACTTCCCTTCCCACATACCAAATTTGTTAGATGGAAGTCTTCTTTTCAAAAATCAAAACTTAACAATCATATTTTCAAAATTTAAAACACATTTGGAACTCCATTTAGCACACTCAAATTTGCTAAGTGAAGTCTCCAAATTTAAAAAAAAAAAATTTTCAAAATTCTAAAATCATTGTGAAGTTGCTCTTCTTTTCAAAATAAAATTTGAAATACACTTTTGGAAATTTCATGTAGCATACTCAAATTTGCTAAGTAAAATATCCATCTCAAAAAAATTTCAAAACATATTTAGAATTTCAATTTAGCATACCCATTTGCTAAAATGAGGTCTCCCTTTTTCAAAATCCAAAACAAAAATTTGAAACACCTTTGGAATTCCATTTAGCATACTTAAATTTGCTAAATGAAATTTCCACTTCACAAAATTTCTAAAAGCATATTTGGAACTTCACTCTATAGCATACAAATTTGCTAAAATGAAGCCTCCATTTTCAAAATAAAGCTAAAAAATAAAAAAAAATTAAACACATCTTTTGAAATTTCATTTAGCATACTCAAATTTGCTAAGTGAAATTTCCACCTCACAAGATTAAGTGGAACTCCATTTTTTTTAGCATATCATATTTGCTAAAGTGAAGTCTCCACTTTCAATAAAAAAAAGGAAACATAGTAGGATTCCCTTAGCTTACTTAAATTTACTAAGGATCCTACTTTTTTTTTAAAAAAAAAACAAATCAAAATCAAAGAGAAACACATTAGGATTTCTTTAGTTTTCCCAAATTTTCTAAGGATCCTACTTTTACAGAAATCAAAATATTCAAAACAAATGAAACACTTTAGGATTTCCTTAGCATACCCAAATTTTCTAAGAATCCTATTTTCAAAAAAAAAAAAATTTTTAAAAATTAAATGCACTTGGGTCCTTCACTTAGCATACCTAAATTTGCTAAGTGGGAATTCCAATTTTTAAAATCAACAACAATTCACAAGATAAAAGAAACAAAGAAAAAAAGAAACAATTATTTTCAAATACTTCACTTAGCATACCCAAATTTGCTAAGTGAGTAAATTCAAATACCAAATCAAAAATAAAACCAATTGACCCTTACTTTAACATACCCAAATTTGTTAAAGGAAAGGGTCCTCAAATCAAAATCTAATTTCAAACATGAACCTATGGAAGCATCTTTCTAAAAATATTTGAATCCATTTTTCAACATACCCAAATTTGTGAAGTTGGAATCATATTCAAAAATTCCTCTCTCTAATCAAATCACTAAAATCTTCTCTAAATCTATTTGAACCCCACTTAACACTTCCAAGATGTTGGATGTGGGTTTAAATTTTAAATTCAAATTCAAAAATAAACAAAATAGAAATCTAATCCAAGCTTATTTCCAACATTATAGATTCTCAGCATCAGTCTCAGTTATAGCTATAGCTCAGTTCTTCAATTTTTAGTTGACTATAAATGGCAAGTTCATAGAAGTTTGTGTTTACTTTCTCCTACGGTATGGACTTGGCCTTGGATCAGGCCAATCTCCCCTGAGCTGATCACACCCATCTCATCCATTTTGATAGAGGTTTTGAGGGGGTGAGGATCACTTGTGAGGGCACTCCCCTCAAGCTATTAGGACTACAATGGTGGCTATCATTGATCGATTTTCCATCAGATTCTGACATCCCCTCATTAAAGAGAAAAGCATCAGTAGTTTTATTAGTTCCAACAATAACAGTGACAATGACAGTGTCTGCATGCCCTGTGATTTCCTATGCTATCCCAGTAAGGGACACCCACTCATTGACACCCTCTAAGGGTAAGGCTCCTCTGATCCCAGAGATTGCCTCCCTAGCCTTTGAGGTTGGGTCTAGTTCTTATTCCACTCACCCTACCAGGACTCAGAGGAGAAATAAAAATTGCATGATTAAGTGATATCATACCACTTTTGGAGATGGAGGCGCTATCAGTTGTGGAGGAGGTACCCTCACCTACCCCGTTACAAACCTATTTCATTCTCTCTTTGGGTTTGACAGAGAGGATGCTAGGAGGATCCGTACTTCACCTCCATCAGATTGGTCATTTGGGGAGGTCAAGATGGCATGGGAGAGAGTTGGGCATGAGAGGAGAGACACTTAAGTATAGATCACTAACAAAGAGAGGTGGGGGTTTGGTTGGCAGTTAGCAACCTCTGTACTCATTGATACCCACATCGATCACACATAGAGTATTTTACTTACAGGGATGAGCCATAATAGGAAGAGGGTCCCTCTCCTGAGAGAGTCGGTGGTGTCTCCACCAGACCACTCTACCCCCAGTTCACCATCACCTATTGACATTGTAGCATCTCCAGTTCCGTCGAAGGCCATGAAGCCCACATATGGGGAGAAGCGTACCCCATTGGTGATCTAACTACGATCGAGGGATCCTATTCCATCTACACCACCTACTATGGTGAGGCCGAGCTCTCCTGCTCGACCTTCTACCCTAGTTATGGAGCAAAGGGAATGGCGCCCCCGAAGCATAGCGGTCATCCCTTCACCAACACCACCAGTTCAGCAGGACACAGAGATGGTGACAGCTATTATAGAGGGAGCATATGATAGCCTAATTGCATCGATGATAGTTGAACCTCCTAGGAGTGTCACTCCTTTCAGAGTTAGTGATAGTTAGGAGTGTGTCTCTTTTAGTGAGTACAATCCTCATAGGATTGATTCTCCGATGGTTGAGGCGGAGGCTCTCGGTACATGATGATCACACTAACCAACCAAAATCATTTGTACCCATTCGATTGATCATTATCTTGGGACATAGTGTCACATTATCTTATAGAAAAGAAATTATGGGGTATGGCTGATGAGGAAAAGATCTTTAATCCCAATGAAGATGATTTATTGGGAGGCTCACCCAGGATTTGCATGGTGGATAGCAAGGGATCCATCCTTAAAGAGTAGCAAGCATGGAAGGTGATGAGGTTGAGTAGAAAGACACAGCCCAATCAACCCAACACCTCCGATATTAGTTAAAGCAGAAAGATGATCAAATAGATAGGATGGCGAGGCAGCTTGAGGATTTGTTAGTAGCAGTCTCAATACTTAGAAACAAGCCCCAAACAAGCTCATCCTACTACAACTGATACTAGTCGTAGAGTTAGTGCATGTCTTGGACCCAACCAAGACCTTACCTACCATTGAGTAAGGTAGCACTAGAATGTATAGGAAGATAGTGGAAAGTACCTTCATTTAGGAGAAAGACATTAGATCTATGGTTGAGCAATAGGTGAAGGAAGAATTGGCTCAAACTTGGGGAGGATCATCAGTTCCAAAGGGTAACCCTACTTGGAGGAATTTGATGCAATCCAATATCCCAAGGGTTTTATGCCACCTTCCTTCAAGAGTTTTGATGGTAGTGGGAACCCGAGGTAGCATATTACACACTTCAGGACCAATTATTACAACGTTGGTAGCAGCGATGCTTTGCTATTATGCCTCTTTGTTAGTAGCCTAGTAGGGATAGCTTTCGATTGGTATGCTTTCTATAAAAGAAGTTGGGCAACTCTTTATCAAGAGGTTTGCTGGAGCTCAACAAAGGGTTACTATTGGCAATCTCGTTGTCCCACAACAACACCTAGGTGAGTCCCATTTTAACTATATTCTCAGATGGCATATGGAATTTGAGCCGTAGCTGTTTGAGCAACATGACATTGAGATTCTTCTAAAGAATATCCATGGGGTGCTAATGCTTAGGCTTCAATTTTAATCAACAAGGCTAGTCTACAAGGAGAGGCCAAATAGTTTCCTTTTCAAGCAGTTGCCCAAAGCAAAGCCATAGAAGGTCTATGAGAAGAAGGTGGGGGAGGGGGAGACTAGAGATCGAGAGACCATGATCTTCTCCCACCTCCTTTACCACCATCGCCCTATCGACCTGTAGCCTCCACCTACTATAGCCTCCTCATACATACCATTAACAATGGCACACATACACGCCAGGATAGCTATGATCTACTCTTTTAGATAAGCTTAACAAACCTTATTCATTTAAAGGGAGGTAATCTAAGATCTTAAGAAGATCTCTTTAGAAAGGGCAGCTGAATTTCAAAGCCCTGATCCTTTTTCAGGTCATGTTTTGGAGGATTGCTTCACATTTAAGGACTAGCTTGAACATAGCTTCAAGACCGGTGTTATAGTTATCCTGAAGGAATACCTTGTGGAACAACCATCTAGTTATATTAGGGTAATCCTTGGGGATACTTGTGATCCTTCCAAAACCAAAGAAGGTTGGGATATCTCTTTATCCAAAACCTCTAAAAAGATCATTCAGAAGATTAAGAAACTTTCCTTGCAGGTGCCTGAGTCAGCTCAAACCTCCAACATCAAGGAAGGTTTGCAAGTTGGCAGTGACAACTCGGGGAAAGGGGAACTCGCAGCGGCGGCATGTGTCGACACAGGATAGCCGACAAGTCCGACCTCAGTCTACTATTACAACTACCACATCGGTGACTTCCTCTACTTCAGCTAGTTCTTCTTCATCTACTAGTAGAACTCTTGTATCAACTGATAAGGGCACCAAATCATTTACCCCACTTACTTTACTTGATTTTTACTTTGTACCTCTTATCAAATCCAATAAATTAAAGAATAAAGCTAGCTTGAATTACATCTATGTCACTTCTGATGGGTTGTATACTTCTATTCTTAGCGATAACTCTTCAAGTTAAAATAACTATAATAATTTTGATCTTTTTTTTTTCTGATTCAGAGTTGGAATTTCCTACTTTGAATGCTATGGGTTCACCTCTTAAGATAGACTTGGAATCATCCAATTCTAAGGTTTTTATAGGAGAAACTATTGGTGAGCCTGATTGTGCAGGTAGAACCTTCCATTACCCTGCCACAAGAGATCACCAAAGTCAACCTCCGTAATGGCAAGGTTCTACCTCTTTGGGTAGCACCTCGAGTTAGAGGGAAACAAATCATTGGTATAGAGGATTGAGAAGCCCCTCCACAGGATGCTCCACCCTTGGATATGCTTATGGAGGATCAGCCCAAGGTGGAGTATAATGTCCTCTCTCATATAAGAAAGTTGCCATCTAACTTAAGCATATACGATGCCCTAGTCTTATCCAAAGAGATGAGGGAATCATTAATCAAGGCTCTCCTTGAACCTGAGATATGCTTAGCTTAGTTGACCACTATAGGTGAGGAGGCACATTACACAAAAGAAGCCCAGGGGATCACTTTCATAGATGAAGACCTTCTTTTGGGGGACTTGAGCACAACCGTCCCTTCTACATCATAGTTGACATGGGCAGATTCAGACTTGCCAGAGTTCTCATCGGTAGTGCATTAGTAAACAATGAGTCAAAGACCTTACCTGTTGAGGATTGACATCTCCACACTTCAAGGGAGATTGGATGTCATAGAGATTCAATGAACAAGGTGAGCGGGCTTTAGGTTCCATAGTATTACCTTTGGCTATAGGTGACTGAAAGACTAAAGCCAAGTTTTACATCATTGATTCGAATACTTCATTCACTGCTTTGCTCGGTAAGCCTTGGATACATCAGAATAAGATAATTCCATCCTCCCCATAAGTGCATCAAGTTCAGAAAGGATGGGATTGAATACCATGTCAATGGAGATGAAAATCCATTTTCAGTTAGAGAGGTTGAGATTTATGAGGATGCGACCTACTATCTTCCTCAAAATACCCTTTCTCGTGAACTTGGAAAAAACTTAAATTCAAAAGAAAAATAAAATGAAGAAAAAGAAAAGGCAAAAGGAAAAGAAAAGAAAAATGAAAATCCAAGTAAACAAGAAAGGAGAATTGAAGAAGAAATAGATCTGCATATCACATTCCATGTGGGTAGGATGACTCAACCTCCAGAAGTAGGCGGAAATAGAGGTAGTTCAGAGGTGGAAGACCCCAGTTGGCCATCAACCAATAGGTTGTGTTAGTTCATAGAGGACCCCTATTCACATAGACTTGGAATCTTGAAGGATGAGTCTAATGTGATACCATAACCCCTCTCTGGGTTCCATTGGAGGTGACTCTCGATCCAGATGATGATAAAGATTGGGCCTCCAGACAAAGCAAAGTATTCAAATCAGGTTTATGTGAAACTATCAGGCAACAACTAGGAACCTTAGCTCTAACCTCACTTTCATCTCAAAAAGTTGAAGGTTTAGTAGTTAAGGAAGCTCTTAAGTCTTCCAGTGATATGAAGCCGAAGAGATTCTGTTTGGGATCATCATCCTCATGTTCTGAAGTTGATGTAGAACTTGAGGAGGATACATTTAAAGGTTTGGTTCCTCACACATGGTATAAGCATATGTCAGAGTACTTTGAAAAGCTATGGAACAATAGGTGGGAAGCACAATCTAGGTAGGACTAGGATTGATATTGGGTCGTCGATGATGCGTCTTTGCCTAGTTGTTAATATCATTTGAAGTCGATAGGTTCTTTTCACACAACACCAATTCTTATGATAATGTGTGTTTAGTCAGATGATCAGATGATCTCTAAATCAAAGATGCACTACCAGAATTTGAAGATGAGATCCATTCAACAATTGATAAGCTTAAAGAAATAAACCTTAGGAAAGATTAAAATCCATGCCCAACATACATCAGTTCATTGCTGAATGAAGAAGAAACCAATGACTTAGTTAGGCTATTGACTAAGTTTAAAGATGGCTTCGCATGGAGTTATGAAGAGATGCTCAGTTATCTTTTAATAGCAATCCACAAGCTAGCAATATATCTAATGCTACCCTTATCAAACAAGGTCCTAGGCATGTGATTAGAAATCAAATAAGGTCATTTTGAAGTCAAGAAATTGATCGATCTTTGGTTTCATCAGGGAAGAAAAATATCTACAGTTAGCTTGATGTCATACCGATTAAAGAAGAAGAATGAACCAAATTTGCATATGTGTCAATTTCAGGGACTTAAATAACACATGTCTTAAGGATGAGTTTCCTCTTCCTATACCAGAACAAATGGTGGACATCGCCTCATCTCATGCAGTCTTCTCTTGCATGGATGGGTAATCTAGCTACAACCAAATCAAGATGTCTCCTGAAGATGAAAGAAACACTACTTTTTGAACCCTGATTGGAATCTTCTATTATAAGGTCATTCCTTTCTGCCTTAAAAATGCTAGTGTTGCATACCAACGGGCCATGAATCAGATCTTCAATGAACTCATCCATCATCATGTTGAGTGCTACATTGATGATCTAGTAGTTAAGAGCATATAAAAGGAAGACCATCTCTTTGACTTGAGAGTAGTTTTCGAATGGTTAAGATAATATAACCTCAAAATGAATCCACGAAGTGTGCATTGAAATAGCCGGAAATTCCTTGAGTTTGTTGTCCGACATTGGGGAATAAAAATAGATCCAGAAAAGATCAAAGCTATATTAGAAATGCTACCTCCTAATAGTTTAACTTAACTCAGATCCTTCCAAGGATGGCTGGTGTATCTAAGATGCTTTATCTCCAACCTATTAGAGAGATGCAAGACATTCTCAACACTTGTCAAAAAGGATGCCAATGTCAAGTGGGATGATAAGTGTTAACATGCCTTTGAAGAAATCAAGCAGTATTGGTGAAATTGCTAGTTCTATATCCCGAGGCCACTCATTCTACACTTGCATTGGATGACTCTCTCGGTGCTTTGTTGAAGCCAATGATGAAGGAGAACACTCTTTACTACCTCAGTACCTCATGACACAGCCAATGCTATCCAAATTTTTGGCACGATGGTCCATGATTCTCTCATAGTTTGATATCACATTCATACCCCTCTGCGGTAAAAAGACAAGCACTCACAAATTTCTTAGCAGCACACCCACTTCATACTGATTCTCCTCTTAGTGATGATCTCCCTGATGAATAAATCATGAACTTAGGGGAGGTTGACAACCGCTAATGGGATATGTATTTTGATGGTGCAGTTTCTTTTCATAAAGGGGAAGCACCGCGATCTACTCTTCCAGAAAAGGCAGGGGTAGGAATAGTTATCCTAACTCTAGACCGCGATGTAATGAGATTCTCATACTATCTTTCCAATCCCTGCACCAACAACGAAGCCGAGTATGAGGCATTGATAGAGTTAGGGGTTAGTCACATCTGTCGATGTCAAGAGCATCAATATCTTTGGGGATTCTCGGTTGGTCATCAATGAGATTGGGTCCTACAAGGTTCTCAAACCCAAGCTTCGTCATTACCATGATTATACCATGAAATTGTTGGCCCAAATTCACAAGTCACCATCTACAAGGTTCCCCAAGTAGAGAATGGGTAGCGGCTTTGGCCAAACTTGTTAAAGAATTAGCATGTCCGGAAGATGAGTCAATTTCAATAAGGTTCCAAAATAGATAAGTCCTATCCCTTATTGATGTTGAACTCATCGAGAGACTTTCTCTTGAAGGGGAGGTTGTCATTGCTTATAAGAACAAGGAGCTGGATTGGAGGCAACCATTCATAGACTTTTTGAACACCGATAAACTACCTCAAGAAAAGTCACAAGCCTATCAGGTGAAACAGATACCTCTCTCCTATGCTCTCGTTGATGGCACCCTATACCAATGGTCCTTTGACCAAATATGGTTATGCTATTTAGGCAAATATGAAGCCCATAGCATTATAATCGAGGTACATTCTGGTCTACATGGAGCACATCAATTTGGTCCAAAGAAGAAGATGAATATTAAGAGACTAAGATAATACGACCTTTGATGATTATAGCATGCATGAATGTAGCTAGAAGATGTCATCAGTGTTAGGTACACGATGTGGGTCCTCCACCAACCACCCAACATTCTACACCCTACATTGGCCTCATGGTTATTCGAGTGTTGGGGTACCAATATTGTGGGTCCGATCGATCCTCCTTCTAAGGGGCATTGGTTCATCTTAGTTGCCACCGACTACTTTTTCAAGTGAGCGGAGGCAATCTCACTCAGAGAGGTCACAGCTCAGCATATGCTTTAGTTGTTCAGGAACCATATCATATATAGGTTCGGGGTGCCTCAATGAATTATATTCGATAATGGTACTACATTCAAAAGCACTAAGATCAACTTTAAGATGCGATATAGAAGATACTCCACCATCTACTACCCAAGAGAAAATGGCTTGCGGAAGCATTCAATAAAACTCTCATCCAAATATTGAAGAAGACACTTGATGATAACAAGCGGCGAATGAAGCGGTTGGTTGAAGCCTTATGGGCCTACCGCTACATGCCGAACTCCAACTCACCCCATTTTTTAGTGTATGGGTCCAAAGGCTCTACCTTTAAGTTTAACTCTCATCACTAAGGATGGCATTGGGTAGATAACAATAAGTAGAATGCAAAGTTAATGTTAGAAGAGCTTGAAGGTTTGGAGGAAAGTCACCTACAGTGCCTCGAGTTGTACAAAATCAAAATGATTCAAGCTCACAATAAGCTAGTCTGCCTTAGGTCTTTCCAAGTAGGAGAACTTGTGTTGGTCCTAAGGAGACCAATTGTTGCCCATCAAAAGATGGGAGGCAAGTTTGAACCCACTTGGGAAGGACCCTATGTCATAGAGAAGGTCTACCAAGGAGGATCTTATAAGCTCATTGATTGTAAAGGGGAACACCTGATGCTTCCAATTAATGAGCTCTATCTAAAGAAATATTACTCATAAAATAAATCATGTTTGAAAATAATTCTATCAATCAACAAAAATCATTCCATATCATCAAAATCTTCTTTTCTTTCAAGTGTTGTTGCTTGTCTTGTGAATCCATGATGTGTTTAGGGTAGGTGTAAGAGTCCCCGGTGGCATCCTATCCTTCTTTCACAACACAAACATAATCTCGGCTATTAAAATAGGTGTAAGAGAACAGAGCCATCCTATTTTTAGCACAAGTAAGAGAACCCAAGCAGGATCCTTTCTTAGTGGGAATCTTGGTGGCCATCCGTGGCACCATTTCATCAATATCGCTTAGCATGTTTAAGGTAGGTGTAAGAGAACCTGAGAGGCTTCTTATTCCCTTTAACACACACAACAACAAACAAAAATCTTTTGTCTCAAGCTATTTGATATGGGAGCAAGCCCCTGTGTCACTCACTCATTAGCTTCTAGGTGGTCTACATGCTGCTTGCCAATATGTCACCCGTGGTCACTTGTTTGAAAGATGTGAGTCCTCATGCTTTCTTCTTCTAACTTGACCATTGCAAACTAATGAGTGCCTTGTTAGTATAGTAGACTTCCTTTACCAATAAGCTATCTCATGTTCATTTTGTTTAAGAAGATATGAGTCCCTGTACTTTCTTCTTGAACTAATCATCATGATCTAACTAGGTTGAGTATATTTGAGGTTTAGGATAAGCCCCCAGAGGCTCTTTCCTCTTGACTACATTTGAGTTGATATAAGTTTCCCGGTGGCATTCACTTAGTAGTCATAGGTCGATAACGTCGAGCCAAAAGACTATCCAAGCAATGTCAGTATATAGAGGATGTGAGTCCCTGAGCTTTCTTCTTAGGTTGATTATTATAAATCGATGGGCACTTTAGGTTGGTTGATGTTCACTATGCTAACAGTGACTCACCCGTTGTGTACACTACTCTTGGAAGATGTGAGTCCCCGAGCATTCTCCTTGAGTTGGACACCGAATACCTATTTGATATATGACTAGCCATATCATCTTCTCTAAGGTTTTGGATTACTCCTTTAGTGGCCCCATCCCCTGTGAGCACTCAATTCATATCATGCCTTTAGACACTACCTGGTTACTCTTGGATTGGGTAGTTCTCCTTTCTAGTAGCCACCACTATGGTTGAAGAATTTGTTCAAGGATGCATATTCTCCTTGGTTGTTGCGAGATAGGTCTGGCGATATAATATCCTTCTCATTTGATCTCTCATAAACTAGTAGGTTTCATGATAAATAAACTAAACAAAATAAATTAATTAATTCTCTTGTAGATTATGAATTCAAGCCCCCAAAGGACCCCTTTTCCCAAGCGGGCATCCTATATTTAGGGTAATGTCAGCAGAACTTCCTATAAGAATTGCCTGACTACCTGAGTTGAGATAAGTCCGCACTCGCTCCGTAGTCACCCTTAGGTTAGGTTCAATCTATTTTGATTAAAAGCAAGTTACCCCAACAGTCATTCCGCTTTGGAAGATGTAAGACTATGACACATTCTTTTTAGCATGATTGTCGCAAACCGACGGGCAGCCTTTGGTCGAGTTTGATTTGTTGCACAAAACAACGATCACTAGTGATCTTTCATAGTGAAAGATGTGAGTCCCAAGCTTTCTTCCCATTCATTGATCATTGCAAACCATGGAACTCCTTTGGTTGGATAATTCTCCCATCGGGTACTCCTTTGGTTCAGTAAATATGAGATAAGGTCTAGGTAGATATAAGCTCCTTCTCAGTATGATCCATTGCAAATCAATGGAATCCATCAAAACAAAGAAAAAATGAAATTAATCTTGACTATCTTTGAGTTGATCTAATTCCTCCAGGGACATTCACTCAATGGTCAACCCTAGGTTGGTTTCAATCTATTGCTTTGCTACATTAACCCAAAACGTCCTCACTTTGGAGGATGTAATGTCATTGCACTTTCTTCCTAGTACAAGTGGTTGCATCAAAGGCATCCCTTTGGTTGGCTAGTCCTACTATGTGTTTAGTAGACCACCCCTTTAGATTGGTAAACTGAATTAAGTATAGGCCTCCCTGGCTCCTACTCAGTGCAGTCCATCGCAAACCAATAGGGTCTATCTCAAAAAAAAATCCAAATCTAAAAGTTAAAATAAATTCAACCCTCTTCCTTGGTGGAACTTTCTCCCCAGCGAGACTCAAATCAAACCAAACCCCTCATCCCTTTGTGGATGACTTGAACCTGCTTCCCTACTGGAAGGTTCACATACTCTATCCCAAGTGGATTCCTCCTTCTCTCTCTTATGTCTTTGACATAAGTAGAGCCACATTGCATTAAGTTATGGATTCCTTCTACACCTGGGATAGGAGTAGATCATCTTTGTTAGTGCTTGTGATCGTTCGGTATTGTTGAGGCCAACACCAATACATGCGGTGTTCCTTGTCAGTCACACCACACCTATTGGGTGCTCTTTGTTGACCTCATTTTTAGAATGAGTTCTCAACCCCTCCATGTTAGACATAGGACTCCTTCTAGACTTTAAGAGATCCTTAGTCCTAAGACACATCTAGTGATTAGGTGGACACTCAACCTAACTCTAGAGACTTAGAAGAGTTAGCCATGGGAGTAGGTCATGCCTTGGGGGTGTTAGAAAAATCTGCCTACCCTGTAGCTTGAACCACTTTCCTTACTTCCTTCCTTCAAGTCAAACTCCAAATCAAATCAACATGAAACCTAAATCAATTTTTGCCTAATTTATTTTCTCTAAACTCAAATCAATGCCATAGGATTGAAACCCATGATTGAAATTCCAAATTCCAAATATTTCCTAAGTCTTTAATTACCCTCCTAAGGACTTAGCCTAAAATCATCTTCAAATCAATTCAAATTCATGAATTTTTCCATAAACCATTTGTATTCTCATTTATATTCACATATATAAATGAAATATAAATTTAAATCAATCAAATCAAATACAAAATTCAAATTCCTAATTCAAAATCCTTTTTAAGTCCTTAATCCTCTCTTAAGGACTTAGCCTAAAAATCATCTTTAAATCACTTCAAACTCATGAAATTTTCTCATGACCCATTTATATTTTCATTTATATTCACAAATATAAATGAAATATAAATGAAATATAAATTCAAATCAATTAAACTAAATCCAAAATTCAAGTTCAAATTCAATCAAAATCTAACCTAAATTCAAATCAATTAAACTAAATCCAAAATTCAAATTCAAAATCTAACCTAAGCCTTTCAAATCAAATTCTTGAACCTATCAACTTTAAATCAAGCCAAACTCTTGATTTTCTTCATGATTCAATCAATCCTTTAATCATGAATCAAATATAAATACAAACTTCAATTAAATCAAAACTCAATTCAAAATCAAGCCAAAATCCATTTCATGTTCACCCTTTAACTTGAAATTTTTAAATCAATCAAAACCCATTTGACTTCAAACCACTTGCAAATGGATTTATATTTCAATCATAAGTCCATATGTGAGTTCAATCAAACTCAAATCAAACTTTGACCAAGCCATTTGACCCACTTAGGCTCACTTGACCCAAAGTGACCTAAAGTACCTTATGAGCCAAATTCTAATCCTAACCAAATTGGATTGAATCAAACTCACCTATGCCTCTCATCATGATCAACAATCATCATGAGATGATCAATCACTTAAATTGGGTCAAACCAAGTCAAACTTAAAGGTTGACCAAGTCAACACTTAGCCAAAAATGAAACCCAACATAGTCAAAATCCACCATAGGCCAAATTGATTGAAACCATTGATCTAAGTTCATTCATGACCAATGTTTGAACTTGGCCAAGTCAACATTTGAGCCTAACTAGCCCAATTGGCTACCCAAGTTGACCCAACTTGACCTAAAAAGTCAAAATGTGTCAAAACTTGATCTAAGCCAAAATGATTGAAACCAATGGGTCAAGTTCATTCTAAATCACTTGTTGAACTTGACCAAAGCCTCGATTGGCCAACTAGACCTAACCTAGCCCAATTGACCTTGAACCCAACTTGAGCTAAAGGGTCTTATGAAGCCAAATTCAAACTTAACCAAAGTTGATTGGAAACAAAGATACACATCCACTTCATATGACTAACCAAACCTAAACCTACCCATGACCTAAAAGGTCAAATGGGTCAAAGTTAACTTGACCCATTTGACCTAAATGAAGTCATATGAATCACATTAAATCAAACCAAAGCCATCAAAATATTTCAAATGGTCATATGAACTTGACCCAACCCTTGGCTTGACCTAATTTGACCACTTGGTCAAGTTGACCCATTTTGACCTAAATGGGTCAACATGAGCCAAATCACATCAAACTAACTCTAAATTCAATGAAACTTGGCCAACCTATTTTCTCATCATATCAAACAAACTGAAATCAAGGTCAAATGACCATTTTACCCCTAGGCCATAGGGTAATTTTTGGCCAATTCCACTTGGAATTTTCAAATTCTCTTCATACTCACTTGGCACTCTCCAAGTGGATCAAGTGAACACTAGGAGGTGACCCAATGGGTTTGGGCAGCCCAATCTAACCTAATGTCCAAATCGAGCACATGCTTTGAAATGGCCACATGGAAATCTTCTTTACACTCAATTTGAGCACATGGCAAGCTTCTCCACTACTTCTCTGACCAAAATCGAACCATGTTCAATTGAAATAGCCTAACAAACCATCTAAGTTAGGGTAATTGGATCAAAATGGCAAGCCCATGCTCGGTCACCCGATTGCAAGAGGGGGAGATATACTCCCCCTAATTCACCCTCATTCTAAGATTCCTCACGTCGATTGAGTGTTAAGAAGCCAGAGGAGTCATTTTTCAGTGATCCTAAGCTCTCTCAAGCATTTTCCAATTCCCATTTCTTGGTTTTCACAAGGTGAGAATAGGGGAGCTCCACCAAAATTCCATTTTACTCCACACCTAAAATTAAGCTAATTCCTTTTGCACACTCCCCAGGGACCCTATCGAGCTTGCCCAAGCTCTCTTTCAAGTTCTTGAAGCAAAGGAGGAGTCACATTGACCAAAGTCGAGCTCACTTGGAGGAGGTTGGTCCATAGGGAGGTTACTAAACCTCAACCCTCAAACTTTAAAGCTTCATCTCAACTAGACAAAGCTTCTCCAAGAGAATCGAGCTGGATCACCTTCAGGTGACCATTTTTTTTTACTTAAACTCAATGTGGTGTGGATATTTGTGGAAGAAATTTTCATGGCATAGGATTTTGATTGTTAGATGTGATCTAGGATGCATGATGAAGGTGTGGGCCAAATTTTATCCCAATTCGAGCTCAATTGAACACAGATCATGGCCTAGAAGAAGAACAGATCCCCTTTCAGCAGAATTACGACGGTCATCCAAGCATTTTGGATGGATGACTGAGATTAAAACACACAATATATTTATATTTAATCCTCTGATCAGCGAATTTAATCTCAATCATCCGATCCTTGATGAGAAAGCGTAGCCGCCAGTGCTATGATGTGACATTTTAAATATCCAATCAGGCGATGATGCGTGTAAAGTGCATGCTGCGTCTGCCACATGCATGGCACCAGTAGGATTAGTGATATAATTAAGGATTTATTCAATTCTAATTAATCACTTAAACTTCTAAAATTCATATCTCAACATAGAAAAATCAGAAACATATGAAATAAATTGTATTAGAAAGATAATTGAACGTAGAATATTCTAAAATTAATTTTGAATGATTTTGAATGATTTTGAATAGTTGTTTTCTCTAAATTTTGGTTTAATTAGGGATGTTAATTTGTTAATTACTCTCTAATTAATCTCTGATTAATCTCAAACTTTTTGGTGTAATTAGAGGGATGAATTCTACCTCCCCTAATTTTCTTGGGATTTATTGGTGGTTTAATTAGGGGAATTGCTAATTAATTCTTTAATCACTCCCTTAATGTAATTAGACTTAATTAGGGGTATAATTAGTGATTTAACCCTTTGATTAAACCAATTAAGTTTTGATTAAGTGAATGTGAGGTTTAGGGAATAATGTTGGGATACTCTCCTTAAGATATTCCTTAAACCCCTTTTATTCCTTAATCTTATCTTAATTAAAGATTAATTCACTAATTATCCCTTAATTAATTTTTCTAAAATTCTAAAATTCTCTAGAACTCAATTAATTCTTCTTGGGTAGATGCTTAGGTGTTCAAAAGCCTAAGTATAATTAAGGAAATCAAAATTTAACTCATATGTTTTCACTCTTGATTGGAGGGCTTCCACATTTGCTAGAGAAACTTGGCTTGACCTTTGAGAGTCATGGTGGAAACACACCTCCTCTCTTCTCATTGATTTTGGCCAATAATCTTACTTCTCATGCATTAGGCATATGAATCTTATAAGAGTCAAAAGATTATCCAAAAAATAAAATAAAATGTAATATGATTTGCATTAGATTTAGATCATTTGAAGCATGCCCTTACATGATATAGTCTCTTTAAGGAGTGAGTTTAAAGAATTAGTCTCTTTCTAAATAAATAGCAGTCTAGCTATCTTGCATAAAGCATATGACTTGCCTACATGAATTTAAAATTGTAGGAGGAGTTAGTTGGCGGCCACTCTCAGGCAGTTGTAAGTCCAAGCAATCGAGTGATTTATTCTCTCTTATGGATGTAAATCATATACCCATTTTCACCTTAGATTTAGGTTGTGCTTTTGGCCCTCGTCAAAGCTTCCTAGATTTAGGTTCTGAGGTTGCTTCTCCCCTTTGTGGGCCATAAGCATAAATCTTCACCTTTTAGGCATTTCCATAATCTTATGTTATGGAATCATATGCCCTAAATTTCTAATGAAAATTCTACTCAAACAAATTAAATCAATTTCAAAATGTAAAGCCAAATCATAGGATAGTTTGAGATGCTCACTAGGTTTCTTAGCATCATGAGCATCTCCTATTTATCTTTATTTGGCTTTGATAATAACTCTCTCTTTGATCAACCCCATTTGATCTTCAAAATGAACTAATCGATTGATAGTCCTACCATATTAAAATCTTTGGAGACAACAATCATTTACCTTAATCGAGAGTATCCCCGAGGGATCTCATTTCTTAGATGTAATTAACTAGGGCTTGCCCTATAGGGAACTTAATGAACTCAGTTTAAAATAAACCCTACTTTACTTTTCATGTAAAGTAGGGGAAGAATCTTTGATGCACATGCATTGTAGGGTGATTAGGTCCATTGTAGGGTGGTGACTTCTATCTTTAGGGATAGTACACCTCTCCTCAATGTCATACCCAATCACCCTCAACAAAATACTGATCTACTTGGTGTCACAATTGCATAAAAGAAGAGAAGTATCTTCATTTTATTCCTCATAAAGTGAAGATGGAAGTATATAATTTATTCTTTAGAAATTAAAAATTTTACCATAGATTTTTCTGGCTCCATTGGGGATGGTTCCTCTCTCCATCTTTAGTAAACATTCATTGTCTCCAAGCATCGATAGTGGGTTTGTACTTTGGTATGAATCCAAGACTATCTTTCATTCTGTTGGCATGTAGCTTATTTCATTCTTATTTTAAGCTAGCCAACATCCTTAGGTTTTAGGACCTCACCCATGTTGGTCTTAAAACCCCTATTGGGTTCTCCAATGGGTAAAAATAAAAAGATCTAAATAAAAGAAACATTTAAAGATTTCCTCCTTATCATTTCTATGGTAAGGAAAGGTTCATTTTAAAATAATAAAGATAAAATAAACCCTTATCAAAAATCATGCTTTTCAAAAGCACTCTTTCAAAAATGCACTTAAGAAAATATTTTGCACAAAAGTTTCCTAAATCATCTTCATCTAACAATATTTATGATTGTTATATGTAAGATCATCTTTACAAAAATAAAATTCAATAATCATATTTTCAAAGAGTAAAATTTGAAGATGGGCCATTCCATTCAATACACCCAAATGTATTTAGTGGATATTACCTCTTCAAGCAAAATCATAACTTTGAACTTCCACCTAACACATTCCACAAGTGTTAGGTTGGGATTTCCATATTTTCAAAAAGCACATATGAAACCTCTCCATTCAATATACCCATATTTATTGGGTGGAGGTTCATTTTCAAATAAAATTTTCAAAAAAAGCACATATGAACCTTTCCATTCAATATACCCACACCTATAGAATGGAAGTTTCATTTTTTTTTTAAAAACTAAAATTTTCAAAAGCACATATGAACATCTCCATTCAATATACCCAAATTTATTGAATGAAGATTTCATTCCCAAATAAAAATAGCATCATTTGGAAATCCCACTTAAACATATTCCATATATGATTAAGTTGGAATTCCCTCTTTCAAAAGAAATAATCACACAAAGCAAAATTTTTTTGCAAAATAGGATTGACTTATTCCTACATACCCAAATTTGTTAGATGGAAGTCTTCTTTTCGAAAATCAAAACTTAACAATCATATTTTCAAAATTCAAAACACATTTGGAACTTCATTTAGCACACTCAAATTTGCTAAGTGAAGTCTCCAAATTTGAAAGACAATTTTTAAAATACATTTGAAACTTCATCCTGACATAGCCCATTTATTAAAATGAAGTCCCTCTTTTTCCAAAAATAAAATTTTAAACACACTTTTGGAAATTTTATTTAGCATACTCAAATTTTCTAAGTAAAATATCTATCCCACAAAAATTTTCAAAACATATTTGGAACTTCAATTTAGCATACTCCATTTGCTAAAATGAAATCTCCCCATTTCAAAATCCAAAACAAAAATTTGAAACACCTTTAGAATTCCATTTAACATACTCAAATTTGCTAAATAAGATTTCCACTTCACAAAATTTCCAAAAAGCACTTTTGGAACTTCACTCTTTAACATACCAAATTTGCTAAAGTGAAGCATCCATTTTCAAAATAAAACCAAAACACAAAAATTTTGAACACATCTTTTTTAGCATACTCAAATTTGCTAAGTGAAATTTCCATTTCACAAAATTAAGTGGAACTTCATTTTTAGCATACCATATTTGCTAAAGTGAAGTTCCCACTTTCAATCAAAAACAAATCAAAGCCAAAAAAGAAAACACATTAGGATTCCCTTAGCATACTTAAATTTGCTAAGGATCCTACTTTTCAAAAAAAAAAAAATCACAACCAAAAAAACAAACACATTAGGATTTCCTTAGCATACCCAAATTTGCTAAAGGATCCTACTTTTACAAAAATCAAAATATCTAAAACAAATGAAACACTTTAAGATTTTCTTAGCATACTCAAATTTTCTAAGAATCCTATTTTCTTTCAAAATAAAACACATTTGGGTTCTTCACTTATCATACTTAAATTTGCTAAGTGGGAATTCCAATTTTTAAAATCAATAACAATTCACAAGAAAAAATAAACCAAGAAAAAGAAATAATTATTTTCAAACAACTCACTTAGCGTACCCAAATTTGCTTAGTGAGTGAATTCTAAAATACCAAATAAAAAAAAAACCAATTGACCCTTACTTTAACATACCCAAATTTGTTAAAGGAAAGGGTCCTCAAATCAAAATCTAATTTCAAACATGAACCTATGGAAGCATCTTTCTAAAAATATTTGAATCTATTTTTCAACATACCCAAATTTATTGAAGTTGGATTCATATTCAAAAATTCCTCTTTCCAATCAAATCTCTAAATCCATTTCAACCCTACTTAACACTTCCAAGATATTGGATGTGGGTTCAAATTTTAAATTCAAATTCAAAAATCTAATCAAGCTTGTTTCCAACATTGCGATTCGCATCAATCTCATTTCAACTATAGTTCTTCTTCTTTTTTGTTGATTATAAATGGAAAGTTCACAGAAGTTTGTGTTCGCTTTCCCCTATGGCATGGACTTGGCCTTAGATCAGGCCAATCTCCCCCAAGCTGATCACAACCATCTCATCCAATTTGGCAGAGGTTTTGAGGGGGTGAGGATCACCTATGAGGACACTCCGCTTATAACTATTAGTAAGACTGCGGTGGCTAGGCGGCATCATCCGATTAATTTGCCATCGATTGACATCCCCTCATTAAATAAGCGGTGGTAGTCCCATCGGTTCCCTAGTGATAGTGGCTTGTGCCATGGTTTCCATCGCCACCAATAAAAGGCACTCATTGGCACTCTCTAAGGGTAAGGCTCCTCGATCTCAAAGATTGCCCCACCTTTGAGGTTGGGTCTAGTTCTTACTCCACTCACCCTACCAGAACTCAGAGGAGAAATAAAAACTGCATGATTAAGTGATATCATACGCATATTGCAAGGGAGATGGAGGCCGCTATGCGGTTAGCTGTGGAGAAGGTACCCACTCTGATCACCCCACTAGTTATAGCGAACCCATTTCATCCTCTCTCTGAGTCTGATAGAGAGGATGCTAGGAGGATCCGTCCTTCACCACCACCAGCGGTTTAGAACCAGCCCCCACTTAGCCAGAGCAAGAGGTCGTATGCCAACCTCAGTTCTATGCGGTTGGTGAAGCTTATGGACATTAGTGCTCAATTTGATTTGAGATTTGTCATTCCCATGTGGAAATAGCTATGTAGGAGAGGGCTAGAGACTTGCACTTGATAGATCACTGAGAAGCGGAGGTTTGGTGGCCGGTCGTGACCTCCACTCATAAATTTTAGATCGATATACCCGCGATCATCAATAATATTTTGCTTACAGGGATGACCCATCATAAGAAGAGGGTCCCCATCCTGAGAGAGTCGGTGGTGTCTCCACTACACCGCTCTACCCCCTATCCACTATCACCTGTTCACGTCACAGCATCTCCAATTCTGCTGAATGCCATGAAGGCCACATCCGGGGATAAGCGTACCCCGTTGGTGATCCTATGGTCAAGGGATCCTATTCCATCTGCTTCTTGTGGTGGAGCTCTCCTACTTGAGCTTACGCTCAGTGGTCTTTGAGGAAATGGCGACCAGTATAGTGGTCATCCCTTCACCAACACCACCAATTCAACGACATGGAGATGGTGGTGGCGCTGTAGAGGAGTAGAGGATAGCTCGTTGCACCATTGATAGAAGAACCTCCTAGGAGTGTCACTCGGTGACTATTAGAGTGTCTCTTCTAGTGAGTACAATCCTCATAGGATTATTTTTTCTAGCGGGAGGAGGTGCCACTAGTACATGATGATCACCGGCGGTCAAAATTTTTTGTGCATGTTCAGATTGATCATTCTCTTGAGGAGATAGTGCCACATTATCTTACAGAAAAGAAGAAAATTTTGGGGTAAGATTGGTCTTATGAGGAGAAGTTCAGCTTTGATCCCAACGAAGATAATTTGTTGGAAGACTGGGTTTGCATGGTAGATACCAAGGGATCCCTCCTTAGAGAGCAATAGGCTATGGAAGGTGATGAGGTTGAGCAGGAAGACACAGCCCAATCAGCCCAACACCTCTAATATTAGTTAAAGTAGAATGATGAAAAAATAGATAGGATGGAGAGGCAACTTGAGGACTTGTTAGTAATAGTCTCATTACTTCAGAAACAAGCCCTAATAGTTCATGCTACTACAACTAATATTAGTTAACTAGAGTTAGTGCAAGTCTTGGACCCAGCCAAGATCTTACCTCCCATTGAGCAAGGTAGCTTTAGCATGTATAGGAAGGTAGTGGAAAGTACCTCCATACAGAGAAAGACATCAGATCTATGGTTGAGCAACAAGTGAAGGAAGCATTGGCTCAAGCCCGGGGAGGATCATCAGTTCCAAAGGGTAGACCCTACCAGATGATGATTGAAATATCCCAATGGTTTCATTCCAGCTTATTTCAAGAGCTTTAATGGCAGTGGAAACCTGAGGCAGCATATTGTACACTTCATGGCTAGTTGTTGCTACATGATGGCGATGATTTGCTATTTAACCTCTTTTTTTTTGACTTCATTTTTAGAATGAGCTCTTAACCCCTCCATCTTAGACATAGGACTCATCTTAGACTTTAATGGATCCTTTGTCTTAAGACACATCTAGTGATTAGGTGGACACTCAACCTAGCCTTAGATACTTAGAAGAGTTAGCCATAGGAATAGGTCATACCTTAGGGGTGTTAAAAAATTTGCCTACCCTTAGCTTGAACCACTCCTCACCTGCCTTCCTTCAAGTCAAACTCCAAAACAATCTTATTTGATTTTTTTCCAAACTAAAATCAATTCCACATGATTGAAACCCATGATCAAAACCCATGAATGAAATTCTTAATTCAAAATCTTTCTTAATTCCATAATCTTCTCTTAAGGCGCCTAAATCATGATCAAACCAATTCAAACTTATGAAATTTTCTCATAACTCATTTATATTCACATATATAAATGAAATATAGATTCAAATCAATCAACTTAAATCCAAAATTCAAATTCCCAATTCAAAATCATTTTAAGTCCTTAATTTCCCTCTTAAGGACTTATCCAAAATCACCTTCAAATCAATTCAAACTCATGAGATTTTCTCATAACTCATTTATATTCTCATTTATATTCACATATATAAATGAAATATAAATTCAAATCAAATTCAAAATTCAAGCTCCAAACTCCAAAATTTCCTAAGTCCTTTAAATTTTAGCCTAGATCATGATCAAATCACTTCAAATTTATGAAATTTTCTCATAACCCATTATATTCTCATTTATATTCACATATATAAATAAAATATAAATTCAAACAACCAAAACCAATTCCAAAAATCAAACTCAAATTCATTCAAAATCCAACCTAAGCCTTTCAAGTCAAAATCTTGAACTTAGCCAAATCAATTTCAAATCAAGCCAAACTCTTGATTTTTCTTCATGATTCAATCAATCCTTTAATCATGAATCCAAATATAAATACAAACTTCAATCACTAAATCAAAACTCAATTCAAAAATCAAGCCAAAATCCATTTCATGTTCACCCTTGGAACTTGAAATTATTAAATGAATCAAAACCCATTTGACTTCAAACCACTTGCAAATGGATTTATATTTCAATCATAAGTCCATATGTGAGTTCAATCAAACTCAAATCAAACTTTGACCAAGCCATTTAACATAGGCTCACTTGACCCAAAGTGACCTAAAGTACCCTTATGAGCCAAATTCTAATCCTAACCAAATTGGATTGAATCAAACTCACCCATGCCTCTCATCATGACCAACAATCATCATGAGATGATCAATCACCCAAATTGGGTCAAACCAAGTCAAACCTAAGGGTTGGCCAAGTCAACACTTAGCCAAAATGAAACCCAACATAGTCAAAATCCACCACAAGCTAAACTGATTGAAACCAATGATCTAAGTTCATTCATGAACTATGTTTGAACTTGATCAAGTCAACATTTGAGCCTAACCTAGTTCTTGACCCAAGTTGACCCAACTTGACCTAAAAGTCAAAATGTGTCAAAACTTGATCTAAGCCAAAATGATTGAAACCAATGGGTCAAGTTCATTCCAAATCACTTGTTGAACTTGACCAAAGCCTCAATTGGCCAACTAGACCTAACCTAGCCCAATTGACCATGAACCCAACTTGACCTAAAAGGTCATGTTGACCAAATTCAAGCTTAACCAATTGATTGGAAATGTACCAATCCACTTCATGACTAACCAAACCTAAACCTACCCATGACCTAGCTCAAATTGGTCAAATGGGTCAAATTGGTCAACTTGACCCATTTGACCTAAATGAAGTCATATGAACCAAATTCAAACCTAAACCAAATTGAATCAAACCAAAGCCACCAGAACATTTCAAATGGTCATATGAATTTGACCCAACCCTTGGTTTGACCCAATTTGGCCAATTGGTCAAATTGACCCAAGTTGACCCATTTTTACCTAAATGGGTCAACATGAGCCAAACCATACCAAATGAACTCCAAATTCAATGAAACTTGGCCGAACCTATTTTCTCAACATACCCAACATATCCAAATTTAAAAATAAGCTAAATGACTATTTTATCCGTATGACGTAGAACAAATTTTGGTCAAATTCATGAGGAATTTGGCCAATTCCCCTTCATACCTACTTGATACTCTCCTAATAGGTCATGTAAACCCTATGGAGGGTGGTGAACCCAACCCAATGGGTTTAGGTCAGCCCAACTTGACCAAAGGCCAAAATCGAGCACATGGCTCAAATTGGCCACATGGAAAACCTCCCTCCACTTATTTTGATCACATGGGGAGTTCATATTCCCACTCCTCTAGCCAAACTGACCATGCACAAGCCTCTAATAGATCAAACAACCCATTGCATGAGGGCAATTGGATCATAATGGCAAGCCTATGCTCGGCCATCCGATTGCCTAAGGGGAAGATATACTCCCCTTAATTCACTTTAATTCCAATAGAGCCATAGTCAATTGAGTAAGGGAGAGTCATATGAGTCATTTACAAGTGATCCTAAGCTATCTAGAGGAAGATTAAAGTGGCCATTTTTCGGGTTCCCTTAAGCAAAAATAAGGAGCTCCAAGAATTTGCCAACTTTCTCCATACACCAAACCAAGTCAATTCCCTTTGTACACTCCCTCAGGGGACTAAGTTGAGTGCACCCAAGTTCTCTTCCAAGTTCTTGAAGTAAGGGGAGATCCACTTCAATCAAAGCAGCTCACTAGGAGGAAGAGTTGGTCCATAGAGCTATCCACTAACCTCAAGAGCTAGAACTTTAAAGCTTCATCTCAACGAAGCTTCTCCAATCGAGCGATCACCTCCAGTGAGGTATGCCATTTTTTGATCACTAAACTCAATGTGGTGTGCAGCTTTGTGAAATAAATGTTAATGGCATGAGATTTCAACCATTAGATGTGCTTTCCATTAGGGTAAGATGGTGTGTACAAAATTTCATCCAATCAATCTCGGATCATAGCTTAAGCATGGACGATCTCCATGGCTCACAAGCAATGGTAGGGACAGATCTCTGGTCATCCATCCGTGCATTTTAGATAGAAGATCGAGATTAAATCACATTTTATAACTCATTTTATCCCCTCTGATGAAAACTTTAATCTCAGTCATCCGATCCTTGATCGGGGAGTGAGTGCGCCGTGCCGGTACTACGACATTTAAGTAGCCACTTAGAAAGTGTGGGGAAGCCAGTCGGTGTCTGTCACACCATGGGGATTAGGGAATTAATTAAGGCTTAAATAATTCCTAATTAATTACTTAATTTCTAAAATTCAAATCTCTCTCAAGAATAATCTAAAAATATGAGGTAAATTACTACTGAAAGATAGTTCAACCTAGAATATTCTAAAATTGGTTTTAATAGATTTTAAATAGTGTCTTTTCTAATTTTGAGTTTTATTAGAAATCTTAATTTGCTAATTACTCCCTAATTAATCCAATTAAACTCAAACTCTTGAGTGTATTTTGAGGGATGACTTCTACCTCCCTAATTTTCTTGGGATTTATTGGTGGCTTAATTGGGAAAATTTCTAATTTTTTCTAATTACCCCTTTATGTAATTAAGGATAATTAAGGGTTTGATTAGAGGTTTAACCCTTTATTGAAGTTGATTAAGGTCTATTTCAATGAATAGGATGTTTAGGGAATAATTTTGGGGCATTTCCTCTAAGCTATTCCTTAAACCCCCTTTTCTTTCTTAATCCTCTCATAATTAAAGGCTAATTCACTAATTACCCTCTTAATTAATTTCTAAAAATGCTAAAACTTTCCATACAATTAATCTACTTGAGGAAGATGCTTGGGTGTTCAAGAGCCTAAGTTCAATTAAAAATCAAAACTCAACTCATATGTGTGAGGGGCATTTTAAAATTACTTAAGTTAAACCCCTTAGCTTAATTAATCATTAATCATGAGCCAAATTGCATTAGGCCCCTTTCATCCTAGGTGCATCACAAATTTAAATTCCTTTTAGGTTTTATGTCATCTCATTGGCTCATAATTATTTGATTAACTATGCTAAGGTGGTGTAGGTACGGGATAATTCATACCTTAACCTAATCAAAATATAAAATGAATCTAATCATCTAAAAATTGAAAAAAAATATCAAACACATGTGGGAATGGGTTAGGAACAATAAAATTAATTCACATTTTCAAAATTAAATCAAATTCAAAATAAAACAAAAATCATATTAAATAAACTTTGGTTTACTTTAAGCTTTCTAATTTCATAAGATTGTCTTTGGGATTTAAGTAAAGTGAATGTGTTTACATGCTTTCATTGCTTTAGTTCTTCCCCAACATGCTAAATATTTGTGTCATATGGTTTCATGCATCCATGCTTTTCAAAAATCTAATTTAAAATAAAAATGTTCCTTTATTTCAAATTGCATGTGTTTAAAGTAAGAATATGAGTGGCTATTATCATATTAAATTCAAATTATTTTCAAATATATGTGAATCAATTATTAAAACTGAAAGTGTGTTACTTATCTCTTATTTATAAGTTTGCAAGTGAGTAAAATATAAGGATGTGCTTAGTGTAGGTTTTCCTTCTCTTCTCTTTTAGTATAGTTTTGAATAGGATTTGGCAAGGTGTATGGTTCATTTAAAAAGAATCTAACACTTGCCTAATTCCATATCCTATTCATTACTATACTATCACTTAAGAAGGATACCTATGCTTGCACATGTAAATTGCATAAACAAAAATAAATCAACCAACACCAACTTTTGCATTCTTTCTTTTCCATTCATTTCTTTTGAACACATGCTTGTATTTAAGAAAAGTGATATATTAGTCTGGACAATCCCAAGATTGTGAGGCTTTAAGTAGCCCTAAGTATGTCTTGTACCTTACCACTCGAAATCATGCATCATAAACATCCAAATTTCCTTAAATGAACTACTTAGCATACATCATAAGGTGTGTTAAACATTCTCATTTGTATGTATAGATATGCTTAGGACTCATTCATATGCATGTCATACATGTTGGGAAAGAAATGAAGTGATGTATGTTTTGTGAATTTAGTTCACTTTACTTAATCTTAAAACATCTTTCTTTTGAATAGGTTCATTTAGAGTTCATCTAAACTTAGGATTAATTAAAACATACAATAAAATATTCATTAAACAAAATTGAAACATAAATCCACTTTAGAAATTACTTAGGTTAGGGAAGGAAAGAGAAGTTCTCTTCTCTTTCCCTCTCTTTATAACTTAGTAATCAATTGTAGGATTCATTTGAACCCAATTAAAACATAAAATAAAATCAACCCAAAATAATTAAATCACTTAAATGAAACCCTCCTCTAAGTTGAACATTCATCATACTTAGAGAATTCTAACTTAAAGAAATAGCTAAGCATACCACACAAACCTTTAAAGTACACACATTAGGCTAAGTCACCACTTCTAGCTTTAGGTTAGGGCGATGCATGGTTTGATGCTTGCTTTTATTTTGTGATATATGTTTTAGTCTGGATGTTAGGATGTATGTTTGTAGATTGAATGATAGGGTGATCTTAGTCTAAACATTATCTTCTGCAGGGGATTATGCTTAAGGGGTGTTGTGATAAATAAAAATATAAATGCTTTTGTATATACCTAAGCATAATAATAGGCTGTGGACTTAGTCATTCATGTGTGGGGTGGTAAGTCCAATATACATGCTTGGGATTTGTTGGTGTGTTTAGCTAATCTTTGTTTTATAGGTGTTAGCTAGATTTACTTTTTCTTTTAATGTAATTTTTGCAATTAGGATTTTGGAATTATTATTATGGAGATTAGGATGAACATTGGTCATAAGATTTCATCTTATGCATCATGTGAAGCCTTCGGAGCATCCACCTTCCAACCATCCAAAAGAAGGAACCAATGAAGAAAGAATAAAAGAAGAAAAGGAGAATGAAGAAATTAAGCATGAAGACCCCATAACAATGAGTTCCTTGCTTAATTGTATGTAATTAATTTATATTCCAAGTTGTATAAGGGTAGAGCTCTACCCAATTTTCAAGTTTGTGCGGTGGTACCACCATAATGGCCTTTATTCTTTTGTGATTAGCTTTATAAATTGATTGATGATTTATTTATGCATTAAGTGGCATCCTTTTCTAGTTTCTTCCTTTCTTTATGTATGGGATGTAGATTAGGCTCTTAGGAAAAATAAATCTTTTACCAAATTTAATAATTCAAAACTAAAAATAAAGAACTAATAACCTCACCTAAAGCTTAGGCTAAAATCAAGATAAAAGAATTAGCAACCCCTTAGCTAGATGAGTACTTCTTTTCTAACATCATGCACAAATGCATATTATTTTTACTCTTGATTGGTGGGCTTCCACCTTTGCCAGAGAAACTTGGCTTTACCTTTGAGAGCCATGGTGGAAACACACCTCCTCCCTTCTCGTTGATTTTGGCCAATAATCTCATTTCTCATGCATTAGGCATATGAGTCCTATTAGCCTGAGTCAAAATGTTGGCCCAAAACTAAAAAATAAAATGAAATATGAAGTGCATTAGATTTAGGTCATTTGAAGCACACCCTTACATTATATAGTCTCTTTAGGGAGTGAGTTTAAGGACTTAGTCTCTTTCTAAGTAAATAACAGCTTAGCTATCTTGCATAAAACATATGACTTGCCTACATGAATTTAAAACTGTAGGAGGAGTTAGTCATGTTGTAAGTCTAAGCAGTCGGGTGGTTTGTCCTCTCTTGTAGAAGCAAACTAAATACCCATTTTCACCATATATTTAGGTTGTGCTTTTGGCCCTCGCCAAAGCTCCCTAGATTTAGGTTATGAGGTTGCTTCTCCCCTTTGTGGGCCATAAGCATAAATCCTCATCTTTTAGGTATTTCCATAATCTTGTGTCATGGAATTATAAGCCTTAAATTTCTAATGAAAAATTCAACTCAAACAAATTAAATCAATTTTAAAAATGTAAAACCCAATCATAGGATAGTTTAAGATGCTCGCTAGGTTTCCTAGCATCGTGGGCATCTCCTACTTATCTTTCTTTGGCTTCGATAATAACTCTCTCTCTTTGATCAATCCCATTTTATCTTCCAAAATAAATTAATGATTGATAGTCCTACCTATTGAAATCTTTGGAGATAATGATCATTTACCTTAATCGAGAGTATTCCTAAGGGATCTCATTCATTAGGATGCAATTAACTATTTGGGCTTGCCCGTGTAGGGAACTTAATGAACCTGATTTAAAATAAACCCTACTTTACTTTTCCATGTAAAGTAGGGGAAGAATCTCTGGTACACATGCAGGCCCATTGTCCTTAGAGTCTTTGTTGAGGTGATTAGGTCCATTGCATGGTGATGACTTCTATCTTTTGAGATAGTGCACCTCTCCTCAATGTCGTACCCGACCACCCTCAATAAGAACATCTGCGGATCTATGTGGTGTCAAAATTACATAAAAAAAGGAAAGAGATGTATATTTCCATCTTCATTTTATCTCATAGAGTGAAGATGGAAGTATATATCTTATTCTTTAGAAATCTCTCATATGAAAATTTTACCATAGATTTTTCTTGCGACTCCATTGGGGATGATTCCTCTCTCCATCATTGGTAAATGATCATTATATTTAAGTATCGATAGTGGGTTTGTACTTTGGTATGAATTTGAGATTATCTTTCATTCCATTGGCATTTAGCTTATTTCATTCCTAAGTTAAGCTAGCCAACATCTTTAGGTTTTAGGACCTCACCCCGTGTTGGTCTTAAAACCCTCGTTGGATTCTCCAATGGGTAAAAATAAAAAAAATCTAAAAGACTTCCTACTTATCAATTTTATGATAAGGAAAGGTTCATTCTAAAATAATAAATACAAAATAATTTTTTCATAAAAATCTTGCTTTTCAAAAAGCACTCTTTCAAAAAAAAATGCACATAATAAAATATTTTCTAGAAAATTTTCTTAAATCACCCTCATTTAATAATTCTCATAATTGTTATATGTAAGAATCTTCAAAAATAAAACTAATAATATTTTCCAAAAGCACAAATGAACATCTTCCCTCAATTCATTTTGAGGAAGATTTCATTTTCAAAAATAAAATGAACAAACATCTTTCCAAAAATCAAAATCAGAATTAAAAATAAAACTTTCAAAAAGCACACATGAACCTTTCCATTCAATGTACCCACACCTATTGAATGGAAGTTTCATTTTCAAACAAGACTAAATTTTTGAAAAGCACATATGAACATCTTCATTCAATATACCCAAATTTATTGAATGAAGATTTCATTCCCAAATAAAAACATCATTTGGAAATCCCACTTAAGCATATCCCATATATGATTAAGTTGGAATTCCCTCTTTGAAAAAGCAATAATCACACACAAAACTAAATTTTCACATTTGCAAAAATAAGATTGACTCCATTTCTACATACCCAAATTTGTTGAATGGAAGTCTTCTTTTCAAAAATCAAGGCTTAACAATCATATTTTCAAAACACATTTGAAACTTCATTTAGCATACTCAAATTTGCTAAGTGAAGTCTCCAAATTCTAAACCAAAAAATTTTCAAACACATTTGAAACTTCATTTAGCATTCTCAAATTTGCTAAGCGAAGCCTCCAATTTCAAAACCAAAAAAAATTTCAAATACATTTGGAACTTCATTTAGCATACTCAAATTTGATAAGTGAAGTCTCCAAATTCAAAACTAAAAAAATTTTCAAACACATCTGGGACTTCATTTAGCATACTCAAATTTGCTAAGTGAAGTCCAAATCAAAACCAAAATTTTCAAACACATTTGGAACTTCATTTAGCACTCAAATTTGCTAAGTGAAGTCTCCAAATTCAAAACCAAAAATTTTCAAACACATTTGGAACTTCATTTAGCATACTCAAATTTGCTAAGTGAAGTCTCCAAGTTCAAAACCAAAAATGTTCAAATACATTTGAACTTCATTTAACATAATGAAATTTACTAAGTTGAGTCTCTAAATTCAAAAAAACCAAAAAAATTTTAAACACTATTGGAACTTCACTCTTTAGCATACCAAATTTGCCAAAGAGAAGTTTCTATTTTCAAAAAACCAAAACATAAAATTTTTAAACACATCTTTTGGAATTTCATTTAGCATGCTCAAATTTGCTAAGTGAAATTTCCATTTCACAAAATTAAGTGGAACTTCATCTTTAGCATACCATATTTGCTCAAGTAAAATCTCCACTTTCAATCAAAAATAAATCAAAATAAAAAGGAAATACATTAGGATTTCCTTAGCATACCCAAATTTGTCAGGGATTCTACTTTTGCAAAATCAAAATATCTAAAATAAATGAAACACTAGGACTTCTTAAGCATACTCAAATTTGCTAAGAATCCTATTTTCAAAAATCTTTCAAAAATAAAACACACTTGGGTTCCTTTCTTAGCATACCTAAATTTGCTAAGTAGGAATCCCAATTTTTAAAATCAACAATAATTCACAAAAAGAAACAATTATTTTCAAACACTTCACTTAACATACCCTAATTTGCTAAGTGAGTAAAATTCCAAAATACCAAATCAAAAACAAAACCAATTAACCCTTACTTTAACATACCCAAATTTGTTAAAGGGAAGGGTCTTCAAAATAAAATCTAATTTCAAACATGAACCTATGGAAGCAACTTTCTAAAGATATTTGAATCCACTTTTCAACATACCTAAATTTGTCGAAGTTGAATTCATATCCAAAAAATTCCACTTTCCAATCAAATTTCTAAATCTTCTCTAATCCATTTGAACCCCACTTAACACTTACAAGATGTTGGATGTGGGTTCAAATTCTAAATTCAAATAAAGAAATCAATAAAAAATAGAAATTTGATCCAAGCTTGATTCCTATATCGATTCTCGATTAGTCATCTACAACTACAGCTTTAGTCCTTTATAGTTGATTAGAAATGGAAAGCTCAAGTTTGTGTTCACTTTCCTCATGATCTACTTGATGCCAACCTCCAGCTAATCGCACCCACCTTATCCATTTTAATAGAGGATTTGAGGGAAAGATCACGTGAGGGCACTCCTCTCACAACATCAAGAGACTAAAGGGTCGGTAAGCCGGTCATCCAAATCGATCTACCTCGATTCTAACCTCCTCATTAAAGAGGAAAGCAAGGATCCCACCAATTTTAACAATGATAGCTTATGCTCTGGTTCTCTGCCGCCTAGTAAGGGCTAGCACCCACTCTTTGGTTGGGTAAGGCTCCTCTGATTCTAGAGATTTTCTCCCTAGCCTTTGAGGTTGGTCTAGTTCTTACTCTGCTCATCCTACTTGAACACATAGGAGAAATAAAAACTGCATGATCAAGCAGTATCATACCAAGATTGCTAGGGAGATGGAGGCCACTATGCATCATGAAAGGTACCTACTTTGATCATTACAAGAACTATTTCATCCTCTCTAGAGATGAGAGGATGGAGGATTCATACTTCACCTCCACTAGTGGTTCAGACGCCCTCACTTGAGTAGAAGGTCGGCGACCCAATCGCCTAGTTGATAGACATGTGACGTCGAACCGAGCTCAATTTGATTTGAACTATCATCCCCATAGCATGGAGAAACACCTTGATAGAGGGCCAAAGAGGCCCATACATGTCATATCACCAGTAGGAGAGGAGTTCGGCCGCTTCCTTTTTGCACTCTCATCGATTTTGATTTCTGCACTACCCGCATCACCATACATTTTCCGCTTATGTGCCATCACGGAGGATAGCTCCTATTCATAAAGAGTTGGTGATGTCTCTACCACACTGCTCTACCCCTCCACCGCCACCCTGCTTCACGCCACAAGATCTTCGTTCCATCAAGGCCATAAAGGCCATATAGAGAGTACCATTGGTGATCCGGCTATGGATGAGGGATCCTACTCCATCTACACCGCCTACTGTGGTGAGGCCGAGCTCTCCTGCTTGACCTTTTGCCCTAGTGGTGGTGTGGAGGGAGTGGCGACCCTGAAGCATAGTGGTCATCCCTTCACCAACACCACCAGTTCAGCAGGATATGGAGATGGTGAGAGCTATTGTAAAGGGAGCAGATGATATTCCAACTGCACCGATGATAGTATAGCCTCCTAGGAATGTCACCCTTTCATAGTTAATGATAGAGTGTGTCTTTTCTAGTGAGTACAGTCCTCATAGGATTGATTCTCCAGCAGCAGGCGAGGTCCGATGCCTCTTAGTACATGACAGTGATCACACTGGTCAGCCAAAATCATTTGTTCACATTCAGATTGATCGTTCACTCGAGGAGATAGTAGCACATTATCTTGTAGAGAAGAAGGAGATGGGGTATGATATGGTCAAAAGAAGATCGCTTTGATCCTAATGAAGATGGTTTTGTTGGGAGACATCTATATAGTAGATACCGGGATCCCTTCGAGAGCAAAGAGCCATGGAAGGTGATGAGGTTGATGAAGACACATCCCAATCAGCCCAACACCTTCACATATCGCTAAAGTAAAAGATGAAAGATAGATGGCGAGGTAGCTTGAGGACTTATTAATAGCAATTTTAGTACTTCAAAAATAAGCCCCAACAGTTCATCCTACTATAATGATATGTCGAGTTAGTGCATGTCTTGGACCCCCAAGACCTTACCTCTGAGCAAGGTAGCACTAGCATGTATAAGGTAGTGGAAAGTACCTCCATACAAGTGAGAAAGACATATCCATGGTTGAAAAGTGAAGGAAGAGTTGGCTCAAGCCCGGGGAGGATCATCAGTTCCAAAGGGTAGACCCTACCCGAAGTAATTCAATGCAATCCAATATCCCAAGAGTTTTGTGCCACCTTCCTTCAAGAGCTTCGATGGTAGTGGAAACCCAGGGCAGCATATAGCACACTCCAGGGCCAGTTATTGCAACACCAGTGGCAGCAACACTTTCAATTGGTATGTTGAACTTCTCAATGGTTCAGTAAAGACATTTGCTGAGTTGGAGCAACTCTTTATCAAGAGGTTTGTTGGAGCTCAAAGAAGGGTTGATCTCATAGCACAACAACACCGTGTGAGTCCCTTATTGACTATATTCTCCATGATGCATAATATGAAATGCGAAATTAGAAGCTGAGAAGCATGCCATTGAGATTCTTCTAAAGAATATCCATGGCCCGGTCGCCTTCATGCTTAAGGACTTCACTATCAAAACATTTGAGAAGCTAATCAACATGGCGGCTAGTCTATAAGGAGAGGCCAAATAGTTGCCTTTTCAAGACTAGTTGTCTAAAGCAAAGCCATAGAAGGTCTATGAGAAGAAGCCAGGAATAGTGATAGTGGTAGATAAGGGGAAGCAACTATCTAGATATTACTTCGAGAGACCACGACCGTAGTAGCCTTCACTTCCACCTTTTTTACCACCACCTAGGCAGCCCTACAGGCCTCCACAATAACCTCCATGGACAACACCACCACCTCCTTAGCCATACCACCATCAGTAGTGGCACACTTACCCATCGCCAAGTAGCTATGGTCCACCTACTCTTTTAGATAAGCTTAACAAACCTTATTTATTTAAGAGGGAGGTAATCAAGAAGATCTTTAAGAATATCTTAAAGAAGCCTAATTTTTAGCTACCTGAGCCTAGGAGATCGGAGGAAGTAGAAAAGTCATGATCCTAACTTTTGCCCCAACCATCGTATGCTAGCCATGTTTTGGAGGATTGTTTCATATTTAAGGACTGGCTTGAACATAGCTTCAAGATTGATGTTGTAGTTATCCCTAAGAAATACCTTGTGGCCAGTTCCATTAGGGTAATCCATGGGGATACATGTGATCCTTCCAAAGCTAAAGAAGGTTGGGATATCTTTTTATCCAAAACCTCTAAAAAGATCATTCAAAAGATCAAGAAACTTTTTGGTGCTCGAGTCACTCAAACCTCCAACATCAAGGAAGGTTTGCAAGTTGACAGTGCCAACTCAGGGAAAAGTGGAGTTCATTTGTAGTAGCAGCATGTGTCAGCCTGGGATAGCCCAGTAGTGCAACCACCGACTGAGTCTAGCCTCCAGTCTACCGCTATAGCTACCACATTGATGACTTCCTCTACTTCAACTAGTTCTTCTTCTTCTACTATTAAAACTCTTGTATCGGTGGATAAGGGCATCAAATCCCTTACCCCACTTACTTTACTTGATTTCTACTTTGTACCACCTATCAAATCTGAGAAATTGAAGAATAAAGCTAGCTTGAATTACATCTGTGTCACTTCTGATGGGTTGTCTACTTCTATTCTTAATGATAACCCTTCAAGTCAAAATAACTATAATAATTTTGATATTCCTCTTTCTGATTTAGACTTAGACTTTCATACTCTGAATACTACGTGTTCACCTCTTGAGATAGACTTGGAATCATCCAATTCTGAGGGTCCCATAGGAGAAGCTATAGGTGAGCATGATGTGCAGGTAGAACCTTCCATTACCGTAAGAGATCACCAAGTCAACCTCCAGAGTGGCAAGGTTCTACCTCCTGGGCACCTCAAGATAGAGAAACAAGTCATTAGTACAGAGGATCAAGAAGCCCCTCCAGTGATGCTCCACCCTTGGATATGCCAAGGTGGACTATAATATTCTCTCTCATATAAGAAAGTTGCCATCTAAGCTAAGCATATATGATGCCCTTATCTTATCCAAAGAGATAAGGGAATCATTAATCAAGGCTCTCCTTAATCCTGAGATATGCTTAGCTCAGTTGATCACTATAAGTGAAGAGGCTCATTATACAAAAGAAGCTCAGGGGATCACCTTCATAGATGAAGACCTTCTTGTGGGGGACTTGGAGCACAACCGTCCCCTCTACAACACAGTTGATATGGGCAGATTCAGACTTGCTAGAGTTCTTATTGATCAAGGTGCATCGGTGAACATTATGAGTCTAAAGACCCTTGCCTATTTGAGGATTGACATCTCCACACCCGAGGAGATCGGATGATGTTAAGAAGATTCAATGAACAAGGTGAGCGGGCTTTAGTTCCATAGTGTTACCTTTGGAAATAGGTGATGAAGATCAAGCCAAGTTTTACATCATTGATTCAAATAATTCATTCACCGCTTGCTCGAGGCCTTGGATATATCGAATAAGATAATTCCATCCTCCCTCCATCTGCATCAAGTTCAAAAGATGGGATTGAATACCGTGTCAATGGAGATGAAAAGCCATTTTCAATTAGAGAGGTTGAGATTTATGAGGATGCGACCTACTATCTTCCACAAAACACACTTTCTTGTGAACTTGTATAAAACTCAAATTCAAAAGAAAAAGAAAACAAAGAAAAAGAAAAGGCAAAAGATAAAGAAAAGAAAAATGAAAATCCAAGTGGACAAGAAAGGGGAATTGAGGAAGAAATAGATCATCATATCACATTCCACCCATAGTTCATTCCATCATATGAACATGTGGGTAGGATGGCTCAACCTCCACCATGTAGAGATAGAGGTAAAAATATAGGCGAGGTGGAAGACCCCCTGGTTGGCCATCAGGCAACAAAGGTCATATTCCAGTTCATAGGAGTACCCCACCTATTCATATAGACCTAGAATCCAACTTGGAGGATGAGTCTAATGTGATTAGTATACCAACCAACCCCTCTCAGCGGGTTCTATTGGAGGTGACTTTCAATCCAGACAGAGATGAAGATCGGGCCTCAAGACAAAGCAAAGTATTCGAATCAGGTTTATGTGAGACTATTAGGCAACAACTAGGAACCTTAGCTCTAACCTCACTTTCATCTCAAAAAGTTGAAGGATTAGTAGCTAAGAAAGACCTTCAGTCTTCTAGTGATATGAAGTCGAAGAGATTCTTTTTGGGATCATCATCCTCAAGTCATGATTGATGTAGAACTTGAGAAAGATACATTTAAAGAATTAATGGAATTACCATTTGACTTTTACTCGCCTTATGTTCATAATCATATATAGAAAGGTTTAGTTCCTCATATATGGTCCAAGCACAGGTCAGAGTACTTTGAAAAGTTATGGAACAATATAGGCAGGGAAGCACAATCAAGAGCAAGACTAGGATTCAATATAGTGGGTCCAGTCGATGATGATGATTACTGCTTAGTTGTTACCAAACATCTAGAATCTAATAGGTTCTTTTCACACAACACCAACACTAATGAGAATGTGTGTTCAAAAATCTCAGATGATCCATATGATCTCCAAATAAAAGAGGCACCGCCAGAATTTGAAGAGGAGACTCATTCAATAATTGACAAGCTTAAAGAAATCAACCTCGATAGAAAAAATCCACGTCCAATGTACATCAGTTCATTATTGAATGAAGAAGAAACCAATGACTTAGGCTATTTACTGAGTTTAAAGACTGCTTCACATGGAGTTATGAAGAGATGCCCAGATTATCTCCTAACATAGTAGTCTACAAGCTAGCAATAGATCCTAATGCTACACCTATTAAGCAAGCTCGTAGACGCATGCGATTAGAAATCAAACAACAGGTCATTTCTGAAGTCAAGAAACTGATTGATGCTGGTTTCATCAGGGAAGAAAAATATCCTATCTGGTTAGTCAGTGTCATACCAGTTAAGAAGAAGAACAGGCAAATATGCATTTGTGTCAATTTTAGGGACTTAAACAAGGCATGTCCTAAGAAAGAGTTTCCTCTTCCTATATTAGAATTAATGGTGGATATCGCATCATCTCATGCAATATTTTCTTTCATGGATGGGTCATCTGGCTACAACCAAATCAAGATGTCTCCTAAAGATGAAAGAAACACTACTTTTTGAAACCCAATTGAAATCTTCTATTATAGGGTCATGCCTTTCAACCTTAAAAATGCTGGTGTTACATACCAATGGGCCATGACTCAGATCTTCAATGAACTCATCCATCATCAAGTTAAGTGCTACGTTGATGATCTAGTAGTCAAAAGCAGAGAAAAGGAATACCACCTCTTTGACTTGAGAGTAGTTCTTGAATGATTAAGACAATGTAACCTCAAAATGAATCCCCTGAAGTGTGCATTTAGAGTAGCTTCAGAAATTCCTTGGGTTTATTGTCCAACGCCTAAGAATATAAATAAATCCTAAAAAGATTAAAGATATCTTAGAAATACCACGTCCTAAGAGTTTAACTCAACTCAGATCTTTCCAAGGAAGGCTCACGTATCTAAGACGCTTTATCTCCAACCTATTGGGGATATGCAAGCCATTTTTAGCACTTGTCAAAAAGGATGCCAAGTTCAAGTGGGATGACAAGTGTCAGTAAGCCTTTGAAGACATCAAGCAGTATTTGGTAAAGCCGCTCTTCTAGTACTATCTAAAGTGTGCCACTCATCCTCTCTTGCATTACATGACTCTCTCAGTGCTCTATTGGCCCAAGCAAATGATGATGGGAAAGAGAATGCTCTCTACTACCTCAGCCATCATCTTATCCCTATTGAAGCAACTATCCACCTATTGAGAAATATTGCCTAACTTAAATCTTTACCTCCCAAAAGCTATGACATTAAATGCTTTCTCATAAGGTGAACTTGATCTCTACCTCATGACATGGCCAATGCTATTTGGACATTTGGCATGATGGTCCATGATTCACTCATAGTTTGATATCACCTTCGTACCCCTCCATGCGGTAAAAGGACAGGCACTAGCGGATTTCTTAGTAGCACACCCCACTTCCTGCTGATTCTACGCTTAGTGATGATCTCCCCGATGAACAAATCATGAACTTAGAACCACCGATGGGAGATGTATTTTGATGGTGCGCTTCATTTCATAAAGGGAAGCACCAGATCTATTCTTCCAAGAAAGGCAGGGGTAGGAATAATTCTCCTAACTTCAGACCGCGATGTGATGAAATTATCATACTATCTTTCCAACCCATGCACTAACAATGAAGTATATGACTTTCATTGTCTCCGAGTTAGCCATCACTATCAGTCAAGAGCATCAACATCTTTGAGGATTCTCAGTTGGTCATCAATCAGATTGTCGGGTTCTACAAGGTTCTCAAACCCAAGCTTCGTCATTACCATGAGTATACCATGAAGTTGTTGTTCCAAATTCTTGAAGTCACCATCTACTACCCTAGAGCAAATGGCCTAGTGAAAATATTCAATAAAACTCTCATCCAAATATTAAAGAAGACACTTGATGATAACAAACGATAGTGGAACGAGCATTTGGTTGAAGCCTTGTGAGCCTACCGCTCCACATACCAAACTCCAACTCAGTCTATCCCTTTTTCTTAATGTATGGGTCCGAAGTTATTCTACCTTTAGAAGTTCAACTCCCATCACAAAGGATAGCATTGGGTAGTAAGATTACTACAGAGCAGAATGCAAAGTTGTGGTTAGAAGAGCTCAAAGGTTTGGAGGAGAGTCTCCTACGCGTGTGCCAGAACCTCAAGTTATACAAGGCCAAAATAATTCAAGCTCACAATAAGCTGGTCAGCCCTAGTTTTTTTGAGTAGGAGAACTTATGTTAGTCCTAAGGAGACCAATTGTTGCCCATCAAAAGATGGGAGGCAAGTTTGAACCCACTTGGGAAGGCCCCTATGTCATAGATAAGGCCTACCAAGGAGAATCTTATCGCCTTATTGATAAAGGGGACACCGATGCTTCCAATTAATGGGCTCTATCTAAAGAAATATTACTCATGAAATAAATCATGTTTGAAAACAATTGTTAATAATAAAAGAATAAAATCAAGTTCATTCATCAAATCTTCTCTTCTTTCTCGTTGTTTGCTTATCTTAAAAATCCGCCATGACGTGTTTAGGGTAGGTATAAGAGAGTCCCCCAACAGCATCCTATCCCTCTTTCACAACACAAACACAATCTCCCAATGCTATTAGAATAGATGTAAGAGAACTCGAGAGGCATCCTTTTGATTAATACAACTAAGTTAAGTGTGAGAGAACCCAAGCGACATCCTTTCTTAGTGGGAATTCCCATTTGCCATCTGCGACACCACTTCATCAAATCCCCTAGCATGTTTAAGGTAGGTGTAAGAAAACCTAAGAGGCATCCTATTCCCTTTTAACACATGTAAAAAAACAAACACAAATATTTTATCTTGAGATATTTTGATGTGGGAGCAAGCACTCACTCATCCCGCTTTAGGTCTTCATGCTACCTGCGCTAGTATGTCACCCTGGTCACTTAAGATTAAGATGCTTTCTTCCTAACTTCATCAAAACCAATGAGCATCTTGTTGGTTACTTCACTACCAATAAGCTACCTCATGATAATTTTGTTTAAGAAGATATGAGTTCTCGTGCTTTCTTCTTGAACTAATCATCATGATCTAACTAAGTCGAGTATGTTTGAGGTCTAGGATAAGTCCCCCAGAGGCTCCTTTCTTCTTGACTATATTTGAGTTGATATAAGTCCCCCAATGGCATTCACTCAGTAGTCATCCTAGGTCAGATAGCAACCCGACAAGCCAAAGATAAACTATCCCAACAATCGCCTCCATAAGGATGTGAGTCCCCAGCTTTCTGATTATTGCAAACCATGAACCTTAGTTAGTTGATGTTTTCTATCGACCACTCACCCGTGGATACACCACTCTTGTAGATGTGAGTCCTTTCTCTTGAGTTGTCAATTATTAGATATATGACTAACCATGTCATCTTCTCCATGGTTTTGGATTAAGCCCTTAGCGGCCCCTCACTCTGGGAGCATTCTATTTGGATCATGTCCTTTGCAACCCCATTTAGACACTACCTAGGTTACTTTTGGATTGGACAATCCTCCCTTTCCAAGTAGCCCCTGTGGTTGGAGAATTTGTTCAATGGATGCATAGATTCTCCCTTGGTTCAATAAATCTGAGATATGTCTAGACTGATATAAGCTCCTTCTCAATTTGATCCATCATAAACTAATAGGGCCCATTATAAAACAAACTAAACAAACAAATAAATTAATTTGCTTGTGGATTAAGAATTCAAGCCCCCAAAGGGCCCCTTTTCCCAAGCAAGCATCCTATCTTTAGGGCAGTGTCAGCAGAACTCCCTATAAGAATTGCCTGACTACGCAAGTTGAGATAAGTCCCCGGGTCGACACTGACTTTGTAGTCACCCTTAGGTCAAGTTTATCTATTTTTCCATAAGCTGGTTACCCCGACGGTCATTCTGCTTTGGAAGATGTAAGACTACAATGCATTCGTTCTAGCATGACTGTCGCAAACCGACGGGCAGCCTTAGGTCGGGTGCGATTTGTCGCCCAAACCAACTGATCACCTCAATGGTCTTTTATTGTGGAAGATGTGAGTCCCTGAGCTTTCTTCCCTTCAATTGATCATTGCAAACTGAAAGGCACTCCTTTGGTCAGATAGTTCCCTGATTGGTTGGGAAGCTACTCCTTTTGGTTCAGTAAATCTGAGATAGGTCTAGGCTGATATAAGCTCCATCTCAGTGTGATCCATTGCAAACCAATAGAATCCATCAAAATAAATCTAAAATGAAATTAATCTTTGACTTTCTTTGAGCTGATTTAAATCCCCCAGTGGAATTCACTCAATAGTCAGCCCTAGGTTGGGTTCAATATGTTCTCTTGCCAATAGATTACCCCTAGCAACTGGTCCCTACTTTGGAGGATGTAACTATACTACGCTTTCTTCCTAGTACAACTGCTTCATACCAAAAGGTATCCCGTTGGTTAGTCCTACTATGTTTAGACTACCCATTTGGATTGGTAAGTCTGAGTTATGTCTTGGCCTCCATGGCCCCTACCCAGTGCAGTCCATCGTAAACCAACAAGACTCATCTCAAAATCCAAATCTAAAAATTGAAATAAATTCAACCCTCTTCCCTAGTAAAAATTTCTCCCCATTGATACTCAAATCAAATCAAACCTCTCATCCCCTTGTGGATGACTTGAACCTATTTCCCTAGTGAAAGGTTCATACTCTATCCCTAGTGGATTCCTCCTTCCCTCTCTTATGTCCTTGACATAAGCAGAGCCACATTGCACTAAGCTCTAGATTCTTTCTACACCTTGGATTAGGAGTAGATCATCTCTATTAGTGTTTGTGATCTTTCAGTGTTGTTGATCATTTCGGTCAGCACCAATACATGTGGTGTTCCGTCACATCACACCTATTGAGCTCCCTTTGTTATCCTCATTTTAGGATGAGCTCTCAACCCCTCCATCTTAGACATATGACTTCTCTTAGACTTTAAGAATTCCTTAGTTTTAAGACTGATCTAGTGATTAGGTGAACACTCAACCTAGTCCTAGAGACTTAGAAGAGTTAGCCATAGGAATAGGTCATGCCTTAGGGGTGTTAGGAAAATTTGTCTACCCTTAGCTTGAACCACTTTCCTTCCTTCCTTCAAGTTAAATTCCAGATCAATCCTAATTAATTTTCTTAAACTCCAAATCAATCTCATTTGATTTTCTCCAAACTCACATCAATACCATATGATTTAAATCCATGATTGAAACCCATGATTGAAATTCCAAGTTCAAAATATTTCTTAAGGCCTTAATTACCTCTTAAGGACTTATTCTAAAACATATTCAAATAAATTCAAATACATGAAAATTTTCATAACTCATTTATATTCTCATTTATATTCACATATATAAATAAAATATAAATTCAAATCAATCAAACTAAATTCAAAAATTCAAATCTAAAACTCCAAAATTTCCTAAGTCCTTTAAATATCCTCTTAAGGACTTAGCCATCATCTTCAAATCAATTCAAATTCATGAAATTTTCTCATAACTCATTTATATTCTCATTCACATATATAAATAAAATATGAATTCAAATCAATCAAACTAAATTTAAAAATTCAAATTCAAAACTCTTATTATTTCTTAAGTCCTTTAAATTTCCTCTTAAGGACTTAGCCCATATCATGATCAAATCACTTCAAATTCATGAAATTTTCTCATAACCCATTTATATTCTCATTTACATTCACATATATAAATAAAATATAAATTTAAACAACCAAAACAATTCCAAAAATCAAACTCAAATTCATTCAAAATCCAACCTAAGCCTTTCAAGTCAAAATCTTGAACTTAGCCAAATCAATTTCAAATCGTTAAACTTGATTTTTCTTCATGATTCAATCAATCCTTTAATCATGAATCCAAATATAAATACAAACTTCAATCACTAAATCAAAACTCAATTCAAAAAATCAAGCCAAAATCCATTTCATGTTCTTTCTTTCAATATGAAATTGTCAAATTAATCAAAACCCATTTTGCAAATGGATTTATATTTCAATCATAAGTCCATATGTGTTCAATCAAACTCAAATCAAGCTTTGACAAAGCTATTTGACCTACTTAGGCTCACTTGAAGAAACCTAAGGTACCCTTATGAGCCAAATTCTAATCCTAACTAAATTAGATTGAATCAAACTCACCTAAGCCTGTCATCATGATCAACAATCATCATGAGATGATCAACCACTCAAATTGGGTCAAACCAAGTCAAACCTAAAGGTTGACCAAGTCAGCACTTAGCCAAAATATACCATATAAATCCGATTGAAACCAATGATCTAAGTTCATTCATAACCAATGTTTGAACTTGACCAAGTCAACATTTGAGCCTAACTAGCCAAATTGGCCACTTGACCCAAGTTGACCCAACTTGACCTAAAAAGTCAAAATGTGTCAAAACTTGATCTAAGCCAAATTGATTGAAACCAATGGGTCAAGTTCATTCTAAATCACTTGTTGAACTTGACCAAAGCCTCAATTGGCCAACTAGACCTAACCTAGCCCAATTGACCTTGAAGCCAACTTGACCTAAAGGGTCATATTGAGCCAAATTCAAACTTAATAAAAATTGATTGGAAACAAAGATACCAATCCACTTCATATGACTAACCAAACCTAAATCTACCCATGAACTAGCTCAAATAGGTTAAATGGGTCAAATTGGTCAACTTGACATATATGACCTAAATGAAGTCATATGAACCAAATTCAAACCTAAACCAAATTGAATCAAACCAAAGCCACCAAAGCCACCAAAATATTTCAAATGATCATATGAGCTTGTCCCAATGCTTGGTTTGCCCAATTTGACCAATTGGTCAACTTGACCCAAGTTGACCCATTTTGACCTAAATGGGTTAACATGAACCAAACCATACCAAATGAACTCCAAATCTAATGAAACTTAGCCAAACCTATTTTATTAACATTCCAAACATACCCAAATTCAAAAATTAGCCAAATGACCACTTTACCCCTAGGCCATAGGGTAAATTTTGGCCCATTCCACTTAGAATTTGGTCAAATCCTCTTCATACTCACTTGATACTCTCCTAGTGGATCAAGTGAACATTAGGGTGGTACACCCAACCCAATGGGTTTGGGTCAGCCCAACCTGACCCAATGGCCAAATTGAGCAGATGCTTTGAAATGGCCACATAAGAATCTTCCTTACACTCAATTTGAGCAAATGACAAGCTTCTCCACTTCGTCTCTGACCAAAACCGAACCATGTGCAATTGAAAATAGATTAACCAATCATCTAAATCATGGTCAATTAGATCAAAATGGCAAGCCCAAGCTCGGTCGTTCGATTGCCAAAGAGGGAGATATACCCCCTAATTCACTCTCATTCCAAGATTCCTCAAGTCGATTAAGTGTTAGGAAGCCAGAGGAGTCATTTTTCAGTGATCCCAAGCTCTCTCAAGCATTTGCTAATTCCCATTTCTCAATTTTATAAGGTGAGAACAAGGGAGCTCCACCAATAGTCCATTTTACTCCACACCAAAAATCAAGCCAATTCCCTTTGTACACTCCCTCAGGGACCCCAATCGACCTTGCCCAAGCTCTCTTTCAAGTTCTTGTAGGAAAGGAGGAGTCACCTTGACCAATGCCGAGCTCACTTGGAGGAGGAGTTGGTCCATAGGAGAAGTTACTCAACCTCAACCCCTGTGGTGAAAATATGCCTTCATCTATCCTTTTGAAGAGGACAAATGAAAATAGAAATATACGCCTGATGGTTGGAACACCACATTGATTCACAGATGTTCTTATTAGGGTGATTGGGTATGACATTGAGGAGAGGTGTACTATCTTGAAAGATAGAAGTCACCACCCTACAATGGACCTAATCACCTCAATAAGGACTCCTAAAGACTATGGGTCAGCATATGTACCAGAGATTATTCCCTACTTTTACATGGAAAAGAAAAGTATGGTTTATTTTAAATCATGTTCATTAAGTTTCCTATAGGGGTAAGCCCCCATAGTTAATTACATCTTAAGGAATGAGATTCCTCAAGAATACTCTCGATTAAGGTAAATGATCATTGTCTATGAAGATTTCAATAAGTAAGACTATCAATCGATTAGTTTATTTTTGACAAATCAACTGGGATTGATCAAGAGGAGGGAGTTCTTATCAAAGCCAAATGGAGGTGAGTAGGGGATATTTAGGATATTAAGAAGCCTAGTAAACATCCCAAACTATCCTATGGTTGGGCTTTACATTTTGAAATTGAGAAGAATTATTTGTTTGAGTTGAATTTTTATTAGAAGTTTAGAGCTTATAATTCCATGATGCAAGATCATGGAAATGCCTAACAGATGAGGATTTATGCTTATGGCCCATAGAAGGGAGAAACAACCTCAAAACCTAAATTTAGGGAGCTTTGGTGAGAGCCAAAAGCATGACCTAAATATAAGGAGAAAATGGGTATTTGGCTTGCCTCCACAAGAGAGGATAAACTACCCGACTGCTTGGACTTACAACCGCCTCGGGGTGGCCGCCAACTAACTCCTCCTATGATTTTAAATACATGTTGGCAAGTTATATGCTTTATGCAAGATAGTAAGGTTATTATTTATTTAGAAAGAGACTAAGTCCTTAAACTCACTCCCTAAAGAGACTAGATCATGTAAGGGCATGCTTCAAATGACCTAAATCTAATGCAAATCATATTACATATTATTTTCATTTTTGGACAATCATTTGACTCAGGCTTATAGGATTCATATGCCTAATGCATGAGAAATAAGATTATGGGCCAAAATCAGCGAGAAGGGGAGGTGTGTTTTCACCATGGCTCTCAAAGGTCAAACCAAGTTCACTGAAAAAGGTGGAAGCCCTCCAATTAAGAGTGAAATAATATTTTTTATGCATGATGTTAGAAAAGAAATTCTCATCCAGTTAAGGCATTGTTAATTCTTTTATCTTGATTTTAACTTAGGCTTTAAATGAGATTATGAGTTATTTATTTTTAATTTTGAGTTGATTGATTTAGTAGAAGATTTATTTTTTCCTAAGAGCCTAATCGCCATCCAGGCCATACATCAAGCAAGGAAGAAACTATGAAAAGTATGCCATTTTGAAAGCACAAGCTGAACAAAACATCAAACATTTTATAAAGCTAATGCAAAAGAATAAAAGGCCAAGTGTGGTCGGGCACCACCACAAAAACCAGAAAATGAATTAGGTAGCCAAGCTCTACCTTTATACAACCCGGATTACATATGAATTAATTACAATTAAGTGAGGAATTCATGTTATGGGGGTCTTCAAGCTTCATTTCTTCATTCTTCTTTTCTTCTTTCTTCTTCTTTCTTTTTTCTTCTTTCTTTCTTCTTTCTTCTTTTAGTTCTTTCTTTTGGATGGTTGGAAGGTGGATGCTCCAAAAGCCTCACATGGTACATAAGGGATGGCCTTATAACTAATGTTCATCCTAATCCCCATAACAATCATTCCAAAATCCTAATTGTAAAGGTACAAGTAAATCTAACTAAACTAATAAAAGAGATTATCTAATTAAACCACACATTCTCAAAATATATAAGACTTAAACCCCACACATGGGTAAGTCCACCTATAATTTTGGATTATAAGGGTTTATCTATATATATATATTTTGCACAATGTAAGATAATGGTTAGCCTAAATCTTCCTACCATTCATTCTATGCACATACACCCTGACATCCAGACTAAAACAAAACATCACAAAACAAAAGTAAACATCAAACCATGCACTGCCCTAACATAGTACTAGAAGAAATGACTTAGCCTAATGTGTGTGCCATGTAAGATTTGTGTGGCTAAGGCCTTAAGGTTAGGATTTTTTTAATGTGAAAAGGTTCAACTTAGAAGGGTGGTCTCATTTAAGTTGTTTAGTTGATATTGATAATTTGCTTTCGTTTGAATGAACCTACTTAATTACTAAATGTTGTAAAGAGAGGAAAAGAGAAGAGAACGTCTCTTTCCTCCCTACCTTAAGAAATTTTTAAGGTATATTCATTAAGGATTTTTGTTTAGTGAATGTTTTATTATGTATTTTAATTAATCCTAAGTTTATACTTTCTCTAAACAAACCTATTCAAAAAGAAAGGTATTTTAAGATTAAGTAAAGTGAATTACTATCATAAAACATAATATTTTATTTCTTTCCCACATGTGTATCATGCACATGAATGAATCATAAGCATATCTATACATGCAATGCAAGTATTTAGCACACCTTAATAATGAATGATGAGAGAGGTTGCTTAAGGAAACTTGGACTGTCTCATGTATGCATGATTTTGTTAAGTAGAAGATAGTGACTCTTTTATCCATTTTTTATATGCACATTTATAGGTATAAAAGATATTGAGTACTATGCCATTGTTAACTTGTAGGTACAAGACCTACTTATGACTACTTAAAGCCTCGCAACCCCGGGGTTGACGAGACTAATATACCACTTTATTTAAATACATGTGCATGGATAAAAAGAAATGCATGGAAAGAGAATGCTAAATGAGTTACTTAAGAAAATTTGAATGCTTTATGATGCATGATTTTCATAAAGTAGAAAAGAGGTTTTCTTATCCCCTTTTCATATGCACACATGTATGTATGAAAGGCACAAGTGAGTACGATGCCATTGTTAATTAGGGTGTAAGGTACAAGACCTACTTAGGGCTACTTAAAGCCTCACAATCCCGGGGTTGTCCAAACTAATATATCACTTTTCTTAAATACAAGCATATGTACAAAAGAAATGAATGGAAAAGAAAGATGCAAAAAATTTGTACTTATGTTTAGACTATGTAATTTATATGTGTAAGTGGATCTTTCTTAAGTCATAACATGGAAGAGGATAAGGATAGATTTAAGAAAGTGTTGTGTTCTTTAAAAGAATTATACACTTTGCAAATCTTATTCAAATCCATATTAAGAGGAAAGAAAGGAAGCAAATATAAAACACATTTTTATATTCACAGGAAAGCTTATAAATAAACTATAAGTAGTACACTTTCAGTTTTAGGTATTTGATTTATAGGTTTTGAAAATAGTTTTGAATTTAATAGTGATAATAGTCACTCATATTTTTTTACTTTAGCCAAAACTTACAATCGGACATAAAGAAAAAATTTCATTTTGAATTTGATTTTAGAAAAGCATGAATGCATGAATTTCATATGACATACACATTTAGCATGCTAGGAAAGAAACTAAGTGATGTAAACATATAATTTCATTAAGTCTAATTAATTCTTAAAGACAATCTTATGAAGTAAGATCATTTAAAGAGAATCAAAAGTTGTTTAAAGAGACTTTTATTTTGCTTTGAGTTTGATTTGGATTAGAAAAGTGTGAGAATATTTTTTCCTTACCCATTCCCAAATGTGTGTATAGTTTTAGTTTAATTTTCAGGTGATTAGATTAATTTTATGCTTTATTTAGGTTAAAGTGTAGATTAAGTTCATTAATTACCCCTTACCTATACCACTTTAACATATTTAATCAAATAATTATGAGCCAATATATGACATAAAACCATAAAGAATTTAAATCAACAATGTAACCTAGGAAAGAAAGGTACCCAAAGTAATTGGCTCATAATTAATGATTAATTAAGCTTAAGAGTTTAATTTAAGTACTTTCATAACCTTTCTCACATATATGGGTTAGGTATGATTTCCTTAAGTTTACTTAAGTTATTGAACACCTAAGTATCTACCCAAGAAGGATTGCTTAAGTTTTTGGATTAATTTTGAATTTTAGAACATGATTTAATTAATTAAGTAGATCATTAGTGGATTAACCCTTAATTAGATTTGGTTTAAGGATGAAAGGAGGTTTAGGGAATAGCTTAAGAAAATATCCCAAAATATTCCATAAACCTCCTACAAAGTTTAATTATCTTAATCAAGGAATTAAACTATTGTTCACATGCTTAATTAGCATTAATTATATTAAGAAAGTGATTAGGGGTTCATTAATTAATTCCCCTAATTAACTCATTAATAAATTCTAAGAAAATTAAGGGAGGCATAAGACATCCCACTAAATGAGAAGTTTGGAATTAATTAATGAGGTCATTAGGGAGTAATTAGGGTTATTAAGTTTGCCAATAAACCCTAATTAAGGAAAATCTACTATTCAAATTCAATTAAAAACAAATTTATTATATTCTCCTCTAAAATATCTTTAAAATGAGTACTCATTCATATTTTTCTAATTTTGTTACAAATGTATTTTGAAGTTTCAATTGATTTAAGTGTTTTAGAATTAATTTATTTTATTAAAATAAATAAATCAATTGACACTCAAAATTCAATATATTTTAATTCAGAGATCATTTTGACTTGAAATTTTTATGGTAAGTATATTTTAACATTAGTTTTAATCTCTAAAAATTTCAACTTAATTTGACATGTATGTTTTGTTTAATTAAAGAAATTAATTGCTTACTAAAATTTAAATTAAGCTCAAAATATTCAATTAAATTTTATAATTTTAAGTTTATTGGATTCCTTTCGGAAAGACGAATCCAATGAGCCCTTATTTATAATTTTTGGTTAAGTATTTTATTTTCTATGAATTTTTTAAGTTTAAGGTAATTTAAATTAACTTTTTAAATTGGAAAACCATGCGGCCCTAACGTGGCAACGCGACGCCATGTGGCATCACGCGATTGGACAGGTGTGGTAATGCATGCGTCACGTGATTCATGCGTGCCGCGTAGAAATAGCGGAAAGATCGGTCAAACCACAAAGAGACTGGTTCTCGACCATCCCATCATCGATCGGATGGTTCGATCGCATGATCGAGGGGGGATCGCGCGACCGGCTGATCACAAACCATGTGATGGATGGTCCATATCACATCGAGATCCGCGGCGGATCGACGATCCGAGTCCGATCCGCGAACCGGATCAATATAGCATTAGCGATGAACGAAAATTAGATTTTTTTAAAGGCAAAATAAGATTTTTTAAGTGAAAACTTATCTAAATTGACTCATTTTCATGTTGATTCACACCGAAAAAAATTCTATTTTCTAATTGGGATGATTTAAAGTAAAAATGAGGCATTATCTAAGGTAGATTCTAAAATCATGCAAAAACTAACACAAAAGATCCTAAGGCGCCTATAGTTTTTTTGAAGGTTACCACCGGGGATGATTTTTGACAGTGATGGTGACTTGAGCGTGCTATCGAGTGAGAGAAGAAGCCTTGAACTGAGCTTAGATCCTCACCACATCAAAAGGTTTTCTTTTTATCATTTATCAAAATTCCCTTAGTTTTGGAGTATTTCTCCAAATGAAGTGGATGATTACTAATGGCTTTTAGGAGCTCTGGGAGGAGGAGAATGAGAGGAATGAGAATTTTTTCAGCCACTAAAATCTTAGAATGAAAAGTCAAGTGAAATGAACCTTTGTCCACTTTTTATTTGAAATTTTGGCTCCAAACTCATGTTGCTTGGCTTGGGGTGGATGGGAATGGAAGAGAATCATCATAGGTGGCTCCCTATGGTTGGGTAAGGCATGGAAAGGGGCTGTCATGAAGGATAAGTGGTTGTCCTAGCCAAGGGGAGATGAGTGTCTCATGTGTGTTCAAATGGGAGAGAGAGGTGATTTCACCTTCCCATGAGTCATGGCTGCCCCAACCACCTTAGGTCAAAATCAATGTCCTTGGTGCCTATGTGGACCAATGGATGAGTGACATGGCGATGAGAAATGACCACTTCAAAAGTGTCATTTGGGATGAACCCAAGTGGAAAGTTCATTTGGCTTTGGATATGATTTGGACAGATTTTAAATGAGTCAAAGTAAGTTGAACCAAAATTTATGCCATTTGAAGTTCATTTGGTTTAATTTGGGTTAATTTGACTCATTTGGGTCAAATCCAAAATTTAAGTTGATCAATTGGTCAAATTGGGTCAAACCAAGAGTTCAGAGAAGTTCAAATGACTATTTGGAGCATATTGGTTCTATTGGTTTCAATTAATTTTGTTTAATTTAGATTTAATTTGGTTTTGGTCAATTTGATACTTTAAGTCAATTTGGGCTAAGTTGACCAATTTAACCCACTTGACCAAATTAGCTTGAATTATGGCTTAGTTTGGGTTTGGTTGATCATCTGAAATGGATTGGTATCTTTGTTACCAATCAATTTGATTTATATTTTATTTTGGCTTGATTTGACCTTTCAAGGAGTTCATGGTCAATTAAGCTAGGTTGGGTCTAGTTGGCCAAATCAAATTGGGTTTAATTGAGGCTTTGGTCAAATTCAAATTTGAGTGAACTTGAGCCTTTGTCGCAATCAATTTGATTTAGCTATGGCTAGTTTTTCATGGGTTAAAGGATTGACTTGGTTTGACCTAATTCATGATAATTGATTAACCTATGATGATCAACAAATGTGACATGAAGTTTAGATTGGATTAATTCATTTTGATTTATTGAATTAAATTTTGGTTCATAGGTCAAATTGGCCACTTTGATCAAGTGAGCCAATTGGGTTTAGTTGGTTTGATCAAGGCTTGATTCAAGTTTGGAACTCACATATGGACTTGTGATTGAAATATAAATCCATTTGCAAGATATTTGGAGTTAAAATGGGTTTTGATCATTTGATAATTTCAAGTCAAAGGAACATGAGTTTGACTTGTTGATTTTTTGAATTTAGTTTTTGTTTGATGATTGAAGTTTATGTTTATATTTGGATTCATGATTATAGGATTAATTGAATCATGAAGAAAAATCAAAGGATTAGCTTGATTTGAGTTTGGTTTATCTAAGTTCAAGATTTTATCTTGAAGGCTTATGTTGATTTTTTGAATTTGGATTTGATTTTGATTGATATTTGAATTTATAATTCATTTATATTTATGAATATAAATGAGAATATAAATAGTTTATGAGAAAATTTCTTGAATTTGAATTGATTTGAGATTTGAGCTAAGTCCATGAGATAGAATCAAAGGGCTTAGAATGATTTTGAATTTGGAATTTCAATCATGAGCTTCAATCATTTGGAGTTGATCATGGATTTCAATCATTTGGAATTGATTTAAGTTTAGGGAAAATCAATTAGGCTGGAATTGATTGTTGATTTGATTTGGAGTTTGACTTGAAGGAAGGAAGTGAAGAATGGGGGTCAAGCGATAGGGAAGGAAAATTTTCTTAACACCCCTAAGGCATGACCTATTCCTATGGCTACCTCTTATGAGTCTCTAGGGCTATGTTAAGTGTCCACTAATCACTAGATGTGTCTTAAGACTAAGGAATTCTTAAAGTCTAAGAAAAATTCTATGTCTAAGATGGAGAGAGCTCATTCCAAAATGAGGTCAAATTTTCAGTCAAAGCTTCATCTCAACCAGATGAAGCTTCTCCAAGGGAACCGAGCACCGATGATCACCTCCGGTGAGGTTAGCCATTTTATGAGCTTAAACTCAATGTGGTGTGGAGCTTTGTAAAAGAAATTTTTATGGAATAGGATTTTGACAGTTAGATGTGATCTACGATGCATGATGAAGGTGTGGGCCAAATTTTAGCCCAATCTGTGCTCAATCGAGCTTGGATCATAGCTAGAAGATGGACGGATCCCCTTTACTGAAATTACATGGACAGATCTCTGACCATCCATCCGTGCATTTTGGATGGATGGCCGAGATTAAAATGTGCAATATATTTATATTTAATGTTTTGATCTGCGTAGCACCGCCACCACATGGCACTATGATATGACATTTTAAATATCCAATCAAATGACGTATATAAAGCGCATGCTCTAGCATGCGATGCCAGAGGATTAGTGATATAATTAGAGATTTATTTAATTCTAATTAATCACCTAAACTTCTGAAATTCATATCTCAACATAGAAAAATAAAAAAAATGAAATAAATTACATTTGAAAGATAATTGAACATAGAATATTCTAAAATTGATTTTGAATAGTTCTTTTCTCTGAATTTGAGTTTTATTGGGGGTGTTAATTTGCTAATTACTCTCTAATTAATCCACCGATTAATCTCAAACTTTTTGGGTGTAATTAGAGGGATGACTTCTGCCTCCCCTAATTTTCTTGGGATTTATTAGTAGCATAATTAGGGAAATTGATAGATCATTCCTTAATCACTCCCTTAATATAATTAGACTTGATTAAGGGTATAATTAGTAATTCAACCCTCTGATTGAGACAATCAAGTTTTGATTAAGTGAATGTGAGGTTTAGGGAATAATTTTGGGATACTCTCCTTAAGATATTATTTAAACCCCCTTTATTTGTTAATCTTACCTTAATTAAAGGTTAATTCGCTAATTATCCCTTAATTAATTTTTCTAAAATTCTAAAACTCTCTAGAACTCAATTAATTCTTCTTGGGTAGATGCTTAGGTGTTCAAGAGCCTAAGTACAATTAAGAAAATCAAAATTGTGTGAGGGGTGTTTTGAAATTACTTAAGTTAAACCCCTTAGCTTAATTAATCATTAATCATGAGTCAAATTGCATTAGGCCCTTTTTTTCTCCTAGGTGCATTGCAAATTTAAATTTCTTGTGAGATTTTATATCATCTCATTGGCTCATAATTATTTGATTAACTATGTTAAGGTGATGTATGTAAGGGGTAATTAACATGCTTAATTCATACCTTAACCTAATCAAAATATAAAATGAATCTGATCACCTAAAAATTGAATAAAAATATCAAACACATGTGAGAATGGGTTATGAATAGCAAACTCAACTCACATTTTTCAAATTAAATCAAACAAAAATCACATTAAACAAACTTTGATTTGTTTCAAGCTTTCTTATCTCATAAGATTATCTTTAAGAATTAATTAAGGTGAATGTGTTTACATGCTTTCACTACTTTAGTTCTTTTCTAACATGCTAAATGTGTGTCATATAATTTCATACATTCATGCTTTTCAAAAATCAAATTTAAAATGAAAATGTTTTCTTTATGTCAATTTGCATGGTTTGGCTAAAGTAAAAAATATGAGCGGTTATTATCACTATTAAATACAAATTATTTTCAAAATATATGAATAAATTATTAAAACTGAAAGTGTGCTACTTATATCTTACTTATAAGCTTGCATGTGAGTAAAATATAAAGATGTGCTTAGTGTAGTTTTCCTTCTCCTCTCTTCTGGTATAGTTTTGAATAGGATTTGGTAAAGTGTATTTTTCATTTGAAAAGAACACAATACTTGTCTAGTTCCATTTCATATTCATTCCTATGCTATCATTTAAGAAGGACACCTACACTTACATATATAAATTGCATAAACAAATCAAAATAAAATAAATATAATTTTTAGCATTTTTCTTTTCCATTAATTTCTTTTGTACACATGTTTGTATTTAAGAAAAGTGGTATATTAGTCTAGACAACTCTGGGATTATGAGGCTTTAAGTAGCCCTAAATAGATATTATACCTTACACCCTTGGTTAACAATGACATCGTACTTATTTATGTCATTCATACATTCATATATGCATGTGAAAATTGGATAAGAACCACTTTGCTACTTAATAAAAATTATGCATCATAAACATTCAAATTTTCTTAAGTAACTTATTTAGTATGCATCATAAAGTGTGCAAAACATTCCCATTTGGTATGTATAGATATTCTTAGGATTCATTCATATGCATGTTATACATGTTGAGAAAGAAATGAAGTGATGTGTATTTTGTGATATTAATTCACTTTATTTAATCTTAAAATACCTTTCTTTTTGAATAGATTTATTTGGAGTTCAACTAAACTTTAATTAAAAACACATAATAAAATATTCACTAAACAAAACTAAAATATGAATCCACTTTAGAAATTACTTAGGTTAGGGAAGGAAAGAGAAGTTCTCTTGTCTTTCCCTCTCTTTACAACTTAGTAATTGATTGTAGGATTCACTTGAACCCAATCAAAATATAAAGAAAAAAAATCAACCCAAAACAACTAACCCACTTAAATGAAACCATCTTCTAAGTTGAACATTCTTTACACTTAGAAATTCTAACTTAAAGCCGTAGTTAAGCATACCACACAAACCTCTAAAGCACACACATTAGGCTAAGTCACTATCTATAACTTTAGGTTAGGGCAGTGCATGATTTGATGTTTGCTTTTATTTTGTGATATATATTTAGTTTGGATGTTAGGGTTAATGTGCGTAGAATGAATGATAGGATGACTTAGTCTAATCATTATTTTCTACAGGAGATTGTGCTTAATAGGCTGTAATAAATAAAAATATAAATGCTTTTATTATGCAGGTGCTTATATCCCTAAGTATAATCCAATAGGCCAGGTGGACCTAGTCACCCATGTGTGGGGTGATAAGTCCAATATACATGCTTGGGATTTGTGTGGTTTGATTAGCTAATCTCTATTTTACAAGTGTTAGCTAGATTTATTTTTTTTTTTTATATAGTTTTTGCAATTAGGATTTTGAAATGATTATTATATGGATTAGGATGAGCATTGATTATAAAATCTCATCTTGTGTACCATGTGAAGCCTTTGGAGCAACCACCTTCCAACCATCCAAAGGAATGAACCAAAGAAGAAAGAAGAAAAGAAGAAGAAAGAAGAAAAGAAGAAAAGAAGAATGAAGAAATGAAGCTTGAAGACCCCATAATAATGAGTTCCTTGCTTAAATTGTACTTAATTCAATTGTAATATGGGTTGTATAAGGGTAGAGCTCGGCTACCCAATTTATTTTTTTCAGGTTTGTGCGGTGGTGTCCGACCACAAATGGTCTCTTATTCTTTTATGTTAGCTTTATAAATTGATTAATGATTTGTTTAGCTTGTGCATTAAGATTACATATTTTTTCTAGTTTCTTCCTTGCTATGACTGGATGTGGATTAGGCTCTTAGGGAAAAATAAATCTTCTATAAAATTTAATAATTAAAAATTAAAATAAAGAACTCATAACCTCACCTAAAGCTTAGGCTAAAAATCAAGATAAAAGAATTAGCAACCCATTAGCTAGATGAGTATTTCTTTTATAACATCATGCAAAAATGCATATTATTTTCACTCTTGATTAGAGGGCTTCCACCTTTGCCAAAGAAACTTGGCCTGACCTTTGAGAGCCATGGTGGAAACACACCTCCTCCCTTCTCGCTAATTTTGGCCAATAATCTTACTTCCCATCCATTAAGCATATGAATCATATAAGCCTGAGTCAAAAGATTATCCAAAATTTAAAAATAAAATGTAATATGATTTGCATTAGATTTAGGTCATTTGAAGCATATCCTTATATGATCTAGTCTCTTTAGGGAGTGAGTTTAAGGATTTAGTCTCTTTTTAAATAAATAATAGTCTAGTTATCTTACATAAAGCATATGACTTGTCTATATGAATTTAAAATCATAGGAGGAGTTAGTTAGCAGCCACCCTTGGGCAATTGTAAGTCCAAGCAGTCGGGTGACTTATTCTCTCTTGTGGAGGTAAACTATATACCCATTTTCGTCTTAGATTTAGGTTGTGCTTTTGGCTCTCGCCAAAGCTCCCTAGATTTAAGTTCTGAGGTTGCTTCTCCCATTTGTGGGCCATAAGCATAAATTCTTACCTCTTAAGCATTTCCATAATCTTCTGTTGTAGAATCATAAACTCTAAATTTCTAATAAAAAATTTAACTCAAACAAATTAAATCAATTTCAAAGATATAAAGCTCAATCATAAGATAGTTTGAGATACTTGCTAAGTTTCCTAGCATCATGGGCATCTCTTATTTATCTTCATTTGGCTTCGATAATAACTCTCTCTTTAATCAACCTCATTTGATCTTCAAAATGAACTAATCGATAGTCTACTATTGAAATCTTTGGAGACAATAATCATTTACCTTAATCGAGAGTAATCCCGAGGGATCTCATTCCTTAAGATGTAATTAACTATGGGGCTTGCTTGTAGGGAATTTAATGAACGATTTAAAATAAACTCGCTTTTTTTTTCATGTAAAGTGAGGAAGAATCTTTGGTACACATATAGACCCATTATCCATAGGAGTCATTATTGAGGTGATTAGGTCCATTGTAGGTGACTTCTATCTTTAGGGATAGTACACCTATCCTCAATATGCATCACCCTCAACAAGAACATCTCATGGATCTACGTGTCATAATTGCATTAAAAAAAAGAGAAGTACATTTATATCTTCATTTTATTCTGCATAGAGTGAAGATAGAAGTATATATTTTATTCTTTAAAATTAAAATTTCACCACAGATATATACAATCAAATTAAATGACTCAGTGAGATAAGTTTAACAATGCTAGAAGCGGGTCAGATCAAACCCAAATGAGCTCAAATCAAGAGCTATATATGAAAACTTCGAGTTACTAATTGGATAATCAAATGACTTTCAAATTTAATGTGCTTGAAGTCAAATCGAGCGGCTCAACGAGATGAATCCAATGAGCATAAGATCATTAAAATTAAAGATCATTTAGATGGTCAAATCACCAAAAAGCTATCTATGATCAAATGGATCAATATACACCATCCAATGGAGTGTTTTGAGATTTTGGCTACAATGCCTAAAATGCTCCTCTCATAATCCTATAAATAGTATCTCATTCTTGTCATGAAGGAAAAAAGGGAGGAGCAAGAAGAGAACTTGGGAGAAAGCTGGAGAGAGCTATAAGTTCGAAGTTCATCATCATTGTCGCCGATCGCCGCCTATTATCATCGCCGATTGCCACCAACAACCGTTACAGTCCAACTACTATTGTATAGCTGTTGTAACCTGATTATAGAATTCCCATTATCAGGATTTCTCACATACAACCTTGTAATCCCACTATCGGGAAGATTCAAACTTTGTACTCCAAAGTTGATATATAATGAAGCATCTTTACTAGACCCCGTGATTTTTTACACTCTTGGTTTTTCTACATAAAAATTCTAAAGTTTCTTATTCTCTTTCAACTATCTAGTATTGTTGGATTTTCATGCAAAGTTAGTGAAGGTTTATTCTACCACTATAAGTTTTCTAAGACGCATATATATATATATATATATATATATATATATATATATATATATATATATATATATATATATATATATATATATATATATATATTATCATTATTTTACATGTGATGGCCCAACCATTTTTTTTAAAAAACCAAAATTATAGTTTTACATTTCATAAAAACACATTTCATAAAATTTTTTTTTATCTAAAAAAAAACATAAAATTTTATCCTTTTAATATTTAAGACAAGTCCATTTGACATTCAATCATAGCATACAATATTACATATACATTTATGCAAATCAAAGTCATTATCAAATTATTAATGCTCAGTTTGCTCCATTGGAGGCTACTTTCTCGTGCCTTCTGGGAAAAGATTTTATGAGTGGGTGAGAGAGGCAGTTTCGACGAATATGAAATCTGATTAAGGCTTTCATTGTGAGGAATTTATTGATTTTGGGGAGGGAGGTGGTCACCGAGAGTTAGTTTGACTTTGATTCTTTGAAGATTGAACCATTATTTCATTTATTTAATAAAATATTAATTTAAATTATCGAAAGTTTTCTCTTTGAGTTAAATGTGATTTATGCACCGTAAATAAGATGCCATTGATTAGCATCATTTGATTCAATTTTTTTGTCATTGTTGTAGAGAACAAAGTTATTGTGACTTATTTTATTATTAAAAATTAAATGTGAGGTAATAAATTAAATTTGACCCATCACCCTTAGCTTGGTTGGTATGGGTGAAAGACGGGAAATCCTTACTGCTCGATTCCTCAAGTGCGGAAAAAATAAGTAGGGGCCTAGAACATGTGGGCAGGTCCTCGAGATTATTCATACCGAAAGCACCCCACAAAGTAGGTCCCGTGGACACCCGTTATCAAAAAATAATAATGATTAATTAATTAAATTTGAGGTTTGATATGTCACATTGAATCTATGAATTTAACATGAATCATGAGGTAATACATATATTTAATTCTATAAACTTCTATTTCGGCAAATTTATAATCAAATTAAACTTCTTAGCAAGACGAGTTCATTAACATAAAAAATAGATTAAATTGAGTTCAAATGAGCTCAAATATATATATATATATATATATATATATATATATATATATATATATATATATATATATATATATATATATATATAGACTTCATGAAATTAATTGGATGGTCAAATGATTTTCAAATTTGGCATGCTTATAGTCGATTCGAGCAACTCGACTAGACGAATCAAATGAGCTCAATATCACTCAAATTGAAGATAGTTTGGATGGTCAAGTCATCAAAGAATTATTTCTGATCAAAAGAAACAATATGAATCATCTGATAAATTTTTTTGAAATTTTAGCTATAATTACCAAAATGTCCTCTCAAAATCTTAAAAATATGATCAAAATATCCCTTATCATCATAGTTGTTTTGTATTACCATAATTGCTCTTTTTTGTCCTTGAATCTTGATTATTAATAGACTTTTTTCTTAGAATTTTTGATTAAATCTTCATTATGTTGATAATTTAATTTCTTATATTTTGTAAGGTAAATCAATCTAATATCAATAACTCCACTTTTTTCTTGAAAGTTTCTATCTTATATGAGCTTAAAATCAACATCAATAACCTTCATTTAGTTCTCAAATACCATTAATAAAAACAAGACTCTTTATAAAATTCTCATGTACAACATCATGTAAATTTCTCTTAATTATATAAGCAATCCTCTTACCAATTCCAAATTAACCTATGCTGATTTTTAATGGTTAATTTAACAAATTAATAGGTTACTAAATGACTAAGAAGTTAAGGCCTTACCTTCTGCACATAAATATTAGTTCATTGAATTTTTCATCTTTAATATCATTATCTATGAAACTAACTTTGTCTTCTTTCCTAAGAATAATTTTGGAAATATTACAAACATCAATTCCAATTATTAGTTTATGGTGATGATAACTCCAAAAAATTCACCTCAACTCTTAAGAAATACATATATTCCTAAACAAAAAGGCAACTTTGGTATTTCATCACTATATATGCTTAATATGACTTTCAAAGGTAAGTTTTTATGCAACTTTCCAGCAACACTTTAGCATTTTGATGCCAAAATACAATGAAAATCTCCCTAATATTTTGAAAAGGCATAACCAACATTACCTTAAAGATTTGGCACCTTCTTTTAATGCTCAATTGGAAAATATTTCTATGTTTATCTTTTTAATGGTCTTTGGATTCTTGAGAAAATCCCATTAAAATTATCTAAGTGCATTGATCTTCAATATCTCTTCAAATATAATTAATGTCCCTTTATGTGTTATCATTAATATTTTTTAGAATATCATTAACTACCTTCATTAGAGCACTATTTACTATACAATTATTCTCATGCCATCTCAAGGTGTGGATATAATCTCTTAAAATAGTAACCAAAATTCCTCTATTAATGAAACTTAAGACTTGTTATGTTCATATATCCATGATATTTAGTGTGTTAAATGAATGTGGTATAAATAGTATGCTTATTTTATTTTATTTTTTTGTTATTGGGATGCTTATCATGAAAGTTAGTATTAAAATATTAGATAAATTTACTAAATGTGACATTTTATTGCTTTTTTTATCATTTAGACTGTGGAAAAGTAATTCATAAATGTTATCAAGTTTCCACTTATTCTATACTTTCATGAAAAAAAAGTACCTGCCATTTAGGAGGTATTTTCCCTTAGTTAGTTGTTCAACTACTTTGCTTTGAAAGCTATGGTAATTGTTATTCATAATTTTTTATTTTCTTACTACCTTAGTCCTTATCTACTATATTTGGAAAGATAAAAACAACATAACTTTCAGGAAAGGTTCTCATCTTCCTATATAAAATAAGATATTAGTTTAAATGTAAAATAAAATAATATAACTTTTAGTAATGATACTTATTGCATGCTAGAAAATCAGTTGTGATAAAATAAAAGTTTATGCTTTAGCCTTATTGTGAAATCCAACACACACACAGATATTTAAAGAGAGAACAGAAACTGTGATTTTATATGAAAAATCTAAAAGAGGAAAAAATCATGGAGCCCAAGAAAAATGTTCTATTATATGTCTCTTGAAGTACAAAGTTTAAGTTTTCCATAATGAGATTACAGAGTATGTGAGAAAGCACAACAAATCAATCAGTGACAATAGCTATGCAGCGGTAGTTGGGCTATAACATTGGTTAGTGATAGTTGGTGATAGTGAATGATACGTGAGATGATCCGATTAGTGGTAGTAGGTGATGACCGGTGATCAATAGCGATGACTAATAATATGGCCGTAGCGCCGTGGTAGTCAATGACCATGATGATCGATGATGGCTAATACGGCGGCGCACCAACGATGGTGGTGGTGGTGGTGACCGGGCGGTGTGATGACGAATCGATGGTGGTGGCCGGCGGTGGTGGCCAAGTGGGTGGTGACCGGGCGATGGTGGCGCATCAAGACGGGTGATGACCACGGTGGTGGTTGATGCGCAAGGACCGGACGTGGTGGCGATGCGCGGTGAGGATCGCGGTGGTTGGAAGCGACCGTGGTGGTGGGCGTCGACAGGTAGAGTGATTATGCTTGGAGGATCCTCAAGCCTTAGAGCTCTCTCTTTTCTTTAGCTTGGGCCCCCTCATGTAAAGAATGAGGGGCCATTTATAGATTAGAGGAATGACCTTTCTGTAAATATGTGCAAAATCTAAACCACTCCATCGACGACTCAAAATAATTCTCCTGATCATCTGATGTATTTTAAGTATTTGAATGCCCAAATGAAGTCATAATTAGGAGATCTTGGGCTTATTAGATCCAGCTCATCAAGACACTCGATTTGATTATAAACACTCCTTATTTAAGAGCCGACTAATATTACAAAGTTTTTAATTATATTTTAAGCACTTGATTTGGGTTAGTCTTGACTCAAAATCAGATTACTTTTGACATCAAGATTCGTGCTTTGGCAAGTGAAATTTTCAATGCCATATCAGTTGCCCCCTATTTTTGGATGACATTATCTCTATCATCCAAAAATATATGCCAAATAATTGAAAATAACCAATTCTTTAATGAAACTTGTGGGTTCATTAGTCTTTACATCACATATAGTTTGAGAGATTAGATCTTTATGGGTGCACAAGACTATGTTGACCTCCTTATATGTGTCATAAATCAAGACAAGTCCATAAGTTAAATTCGATGGACTTCGGGGGTGATATTATGCAAACTGAGGCTCAAAATGCACTAGACATCACTAAAAATGGTCGAAATGACCTTTGATCAATGAACAAACTTTGCCGTTGCATTCAGAATGTCAAAATTGATCAAAATATAAATATTGCAAAATCTAATGATCAAGCGATTAAGCGCTCGAGCTATCAATGTGTCGACATGCATATCAGAGTCGGAAAGCTACGACGATATTCGAACGACCTTAGTTCATGAAATTGATCATGCCCTTAGCCTTGAAACATCAAAAACTATCAACTGAGACTGTCGGTGCTCAATTTGGATAAGTCTGTGTAAATGTAGAATAATCGGTGGCGTGCAAATCTGAAATGCACAGAACATCACCAAAATTAACTCAAATGACCTCAGATCGATGAACAGATTCTCCATCATGTTCATAATGTCAAAATTGCTCAGAATATAAATATTGCATGACTTGATGATCAACCGAGCTAGTGCTCAAGTCATCAACGTGCCTGCATGCAATTCAAAGTTAGGAGGCACTAATGCAATCCAAATGACCTCCATTTGTAAAATTAATTGCACCGTTAGCTTCAAAATATTAAAATCTATCAAATAAGATCGCTCATAATTTAGACAAGTTTGGAATGAATGTTGGTCGAAAGAGATGATATTTTGAGATGAAATTAACAAATTTGACATCGACTAACCAAAAGGCCTTCGATCGTAAACTGACCGCATCAGATTCAAACTCGAATTATCTTAGATTGATATATATATTAACTATGTGAGTTTACCAATGTAAAATTCACATTAAAACCATTTAACCAATTGAAAATTTATTTAAAATCCCTAAATTATCCTCCTCCACGTGCAACCGTTCCCCCCTATTTTTGATTTCTCAGGTTAAAAAAAAGAAAGGAAAAAAAAGGGACAATTCCATCTCTTTCCCTCTCTCCCTTCCCATTTCCCATGTTCCGGTTTGAAATTCCAACCTGCACAGGTAATTCCCTGTCTCCTCTTAATCTCCTGTCCGTTCCACCGTTAAGCCTGCTGGTAAAATCCTGTGCTCCGCTCTGGCCCACTGCACGCATCCCACTCTGACCTGCCTCCACGCTGCATGAACCCATCCCGCCGGCCAATCCCGCGCTCCACCGCCCCTGCTCTGGCCCTTCTCCATGTCAGCCCATTCTGCACAGTCCGCACTATTCCGCTACATCCCATAGCCTGCTAGCTCATTTCCGTCCCTCAATCTGCATGGCTTGTGCAAACACACCGCCGTTCTGCCATTGTACGCAACCCGCTCTGGCCCACCTCCACACCATTCCGTTCTATGCAGCTCGCACTATTCTGCTACATCCCACGGCCTGCCAGCCTGCCTCTGTCCCACAATCTGCACGGCCTGCTCAAACACACTGCCGTTCCGTGTAACTCGGCCAACAGCGCGCCTCCACCGCAGCCCGTTCTGCGTAGCTCGCCTATATCTCACAATCTGCACGGCCCACACAAAATGCTACCATTCCCCTATTCTGTACCATCGTTCTGCACCGCAACCTCCTTCCCACAGCCTGTAACCTCCGGCCCATTCCGCACCGCAACCTCCACTCCAACCCATTGTTGGATGATGTAACCCATATATTGCTGATAAGAATCCTTCTGGGGGGTCGACTACTCCTCCTCGACTAAGTAGGACATGACTACGGAGATGATGGAACCATGCGATCTAGATCCTCATCATCCCCTAACCATTCGCTTTAGAAATGATGAATTTCATAAATTCTAAAACTTCATATGCGCTACTATACGCTACACATTAAGTGATCTAACGACTTTTTAATCGCTTCTCACTTGTTGAGAGGGTAATTAACTATAGCTGCTTTATAGGAAACATGGAACCGTGATCTAAAGTCCTTACCAAATGAGGAAAAAATCTTTGGGTAGTGTCTTATTTACTATTCCATCTTCCTTCTAAAAATTACACCGACATTCTTTAAACCACACTCTCTTCAATTCAAATAATTGTCGAGATATCAGTGGCAAATTTTTGGTGCCCACAGACTATGATCACTAAGTGTGGTCAGGCTTACACGTGCTCATGGTACAAGGTCAAGGCCAAAGGTTCGAATTGACAACCGGTGGCGGTATGCAGCAAACGCCGATGAGCATTTTTTATTTTTTTGTTTTCTTTATTTTTTTCAATTTTCTTCAATTTTATTTATTTATTCCCTTTTTACTGCTATAGTGGATCTATAAAACCCCCCTAAGGTCAAGTAAGGAGACACAATTTTTTCTCATATGTTTTAGTATTCTTCTACATTGGATGAGAAATTATCTAGCAGAAGTTCAAGGCCTAAGGGTAATAATAAATTTTTTTTTCTTTTGTCAGCGAAGCTCTGACCTTCTTCTCAAAAGAAGGTCATTTGGTTTTCGATCAAGACACATAGTTCATACTGAGGCTCCAGTTTTCCCTCAAGAGAGGCGTCAAATGTCCTCGTTGGTCCGATCAAGTTTGGAGGCAATCAATACCCGTAGTTCATACGGTGAGGCTCCAGTTTTCCCCTGAGAGAGGCGTCAACTATCCTCGTTGGACAGACCGAGTTTGAAGGTGATCAATGCCCATAGTTTATATGGTGATGCTCCAATTTTTCTTCGAGAGAGGTGTAAACTGTCCTTGTAGAAAGGCTCATAGTTTATACGGTGAGGCTCTGATTTTCCCTCAAGAGAGGTGTCAACTGTCCTTATCGGACCGACCAGGTTTGGAGGTGATCAAGGCCCGTAGTTCATATGACGGGGCTCTAGTTTTTCCTCAAGAGAGGTGTCAACTGTCCTTGTCAGACTGACTAGGTTTTGAGGCAATCAAGGCCCATATTTTCTACTTTTTATTGTAGGAAATTGAATTCTTGAAACTGTAATGGATGGTTCAGTAGTTGACAACTTCCAAGGTGGCGGTGAAGCGTCAATTAGGAACCATCCCTTGAAAAACTCAGAAAATTTTGTAGGTAATTTTGGAGTATCATTATAGAGAAATAGCTTTTTTTGGTGTTCTTATATATATGCGTATATTTTTTGTTAGATCATAGGAAAAAAATTTTATCCAACACTGTGCACGAGTAACAAAGTTAGGAAAGGATATGCCCAAGTATTAGGGTGAGTGAGTTGTTCACACAGTTCTTGGATCTTTGTCTTTCTCTCCTCTTTTTTGTTTCATATTTATTATATATTTCCCAAATGAGTTGGTGGGTATTGTTTAATGGTGGCCAAAAGAAAACTAATAGCGTGACAACTACAGATGATATATCATCCACTATCACAGCTGACAGTTTAATGGTGCTCCATAGAAATTTTCATTTCCCAAATGAGTTGGTGGCTATTGTTGCCAAAAAGTCTGATCAGACACATTCTCCTCCGCAATGATACTTTACTATTTTTGAGATGATTCTTCATGCGGGACTGCGATTTCCTTTAGCTTCTAAGTTGATTGAGGTTTTTAAAATATGCGTTGTAGCTTTGTCATAATTTTTATTTTAAGCTTTAGTGATCATTGTTGGTTTGATTATCTTATTTAGAGAGCATAGTGCAACTTTGAACATCAAGTACTTGTGCTAAATGTGTAGGTTCACATGTGATGCCTGTGGATG